>CM021108.1:194989239-195263971 GCA_007115665.2 Sequoiadendron giganteum
CCCTCATCTATCCATCCTATCTTCTTTCATCACCTATTCAATCTACTTAGGATAATAGAGATTTGTTATTCTAAGCATCTTTTCATCTCTTCCTCCTCATAATATCATCATCTTTCCAATCTGCTTAGGATAATAGAGATTTGTTATTCTAAGCATATTTTCATCTCTTCATCCTCGTCATTTCATCATCTTTTCAATCTTCTTAGGATAATAGAGATTTTTTATTCTAAGCATCTTGTCATCCACCATCTTCAATCTAGCACAAATCATTATAAATCTTTCTAATCCATTCATTCTTCACCACTCTCCCTCATCTATCCATCCTATTTATTTTCATCATCTCTTCAATTTGCTTAGGATAATAGAGATTTGCTATTCTAAGCATCTTTTCATCTCGTCATCCTCATCATTTCATCATCTTTCCAATCTGCTTAGGATAATAGAGATTTGTTATTCTAAGCATCTTTTCATCTCTTCATCCTCGCCATTTCATCATCTTTTCAATTTTCTTAGGATAATAGAGATTTTTTATTCTACACATCTTTTCATCTTGTCATTTCAACAATCTCACATCTCAATCCAATCCTAATCCATTCAATCTAGCACAAATCATTTGATTGCATCCTTGGTCTTATTCCTAGTCTTGCTACAAGCCTTGATCCAATCATCACCATCATCATCATCATCATCATCATCATCATCATCATCATCATCATCGTCATCATCATCGAGATGTATCCTTCCCTATCCATTTGTTTTGTTTTGGGATGTATCATTCTCTCATCAACAACACTCTCAATTGAGATGTATCCTTCCATATCCTTTTATGTTGTTCTGGGATTTATCCTTCCCTCATCAACAACACTCTTATCATCATCATCAGGATGTATCCTTCCCTATCCTTGTGTTGTTTTGGGATGTATCATTCCCTGATCAAAAACACTATCATCATCATCATCATCATCATCAGTGGGATGTATCCTTCGCTATCCTTGTGTTGTTTTGGGATATATCATTCCCTTATCAACAATGCTTCATCTATCATCAATCTATCCTAGCTAGTAGCTTTACCAGGGCACCATAACCTTGGTCCTTAAATCAATTTGTGCTTTATGTTATCCCTTTATCTCTCTCATCCTCTCTTATGCATCCTTTTGCACCATCTTCCCCATCTACTCTTTCATAATCTCCATCCATTTCGAGAGCACACCCATGTTCTCTTGAACTTGCATGTCCTCTCGAGGGGGCATCCTCAATCCCTAATCTTCATCTTCGTTCTCATCATCTTTCCTCTTAGTCACTCCTTTGGATGACTAGGGAATCTTTCCCAATCTAACCATCTTCTTCTTGGAGCTATCTTTTGATCTTCTTTGAAATGATGCTACTTCGTAACACCATCTCAAAAAGGGGCAAAATGTAGACACCTAAATTTGACCACTTATATCTAGTCAAATTTATCCCTTTTCGTCTAAATATCCTTTATCCACATTAGTTAAATAATGTTACTATTATTTAATTAACATACTTAAAGTCCTCTAAATCCTTAAGGTATTTAGTTAAATAATTAAATACATTACCCCTTTATCCCTTTCTTCCAAAGAATTAAATAAATAACCCACTTATTTAATTCTCTTTATGTCCCATCCACACTTAATCCTAATTCATCTCCTAACCTCATCATTAGGGATGTGCACATCCCTAATCGATGATTAGGAGGTGTCACATCCTCCAACTTTTCCAAGTTGTCTCCTAATCATTATTAGTCACCTAACCCTCTTCTAATCCTTCATCAACTAGTCAAATCACCCCCCTTTAGTCAACTCTCCCCATCCCCCAAGGAATTTTTAATTCCTTCTTGTTTTTTCAAGGTCCTTTTGAGAAATTTTTTAATTCCCATCTCATATACCAAGGAATATTAAATTCCTTTTCTCTTTGCAATGAATATTTAATTCCTTTTATCATCCCCATACATATTAAAAAGGAATTTTTAATTCCTTTGGTCAACTATTGATCTTAACCATTGATCCTCTCCCAAGAATTAATCTTTGCCATTCATTCATCCCCCCTCTTGCTAATGACTAAAATATTTAGCCATTTTGCAACCCTAACATATTTTAACCATTATTCACTCTCAAGCTCTCATCATCTCAATCTCCATCCATCATCTTGCACCCAAACAACCATCTTCTTGCATCCAAATGAAGCATTTACAAGTCGTTATGATGCCGAAATCGATCTAGGAGCACACAAATCAAATGATCTACAAGGCCAATGAACCGATCAACTTGGACAAGGTAATATCTTTTATTTTCTTGTATTTTGTTCAAGTTCAACTAGGCCAATCTTGAGGTGGTGTTGTGTTTCCTTTGTCTTGAATTTCATTCTCATTTTGCACTTTAGGCTAGGGGATTTTCATTGCACACAAGTATGTTCTATCTCAGAAAAATGATGGAAAGTGGGAAGAAGACCATCTCTAATAGAGCCATGAGTTTGGTTAGGGTTTCAGGTTGTAGTAAATATCTTATGTAGGGGTGGAGGATCTTGATAACCAATTCCTTTTGTATCATCAAATAGTACTTTTTCCAAGAGAGTGTGGATTTCATGTTCATTCTTTATGTCACAATGTTGTTTAGTAAGAATCTTAGATCCTTGGCCATAACACTTTTATAAATTGTGGGTGTACCGCTCACTTTGTTTTCATAAGATGGAGGATCATTTTTGGGTGTGGGCTCATCTTGATTGGCAATAGAAAGGGCTTTCATACATGTAATGGGTGGGGTATAAATTATAAAGAAATATCATTGTGGGAGAAGGAAAACATATCAATCTAAGGTATGGTAGGATTTATTGATTGTTGACAAGGGTGAGTATGCAATACCAACAAAGCGTAAATGACAATGCTGGTTTCAAGGTTGGGTATTGTATTATTTAGGAAGTCCTCTATGATCGCTTCATGTTGCATCAAGATGTCCTAATTGGGAAGATATGTATTGGGAGATGAAGGGACATGGGATTCATCATTTGTATGAGAATCGTTACCAAAGACACAACATGAAACATCAAGCAAAGATTTCAAGGAAGACATCATTTTACCAAAGCATTCAGACATTATGAAAGTGCATTATTAATTTTTTATTAATTTATTGAAATAATGACTATTACAACACAGTAAAAACATAAATTGAAAGTTTGGATAGGAGATCTTGAGAGGCTACTGTTACTAAAATCTATGAAAAAAATACTATTTAGGGGTGTGGGACCCCCTAGATGAGTGAATTAATTTTTAAAAATTCAGAAACTAGAAATGTAGTACAATGTTTGACTAATCTAATCTATACTTGTTTAGGTTTTAAAATAAGCAGTTTTTTAGGAATGTATAGAATTGTAATTTTCTACGTGTAACACAATGGTGCATGCAATTTAAAAAAAATTATTGAGCAATATTTTTAATTCAAAATATGATTTTCAGATTGCACAATACAAAAATTGATTGATCCTATTTTGACAAATCTGGAAATTGAAATCTTTCTATCTTTTTTTCAAAATAATAATGCACATTTTTTTTAACATTTTCACTATATGCGTATGCCTAAATGGTCATTTTAGAAAATTTCAGATTTGACATGACCTAATGAAGATTTATCAATGCAATTATAAACTAGATCTATTTTGTAATGACTGAAATAAATCCTAGTTATCTTATGAAAGTAAAATGCAATGTAATTTTTCACTTTTTCAATTCTTTTTATGACAATTATATATGAAAAATGATGAATGCAAACAACCCAAGATTATACCCGGATTTTAAAATGACATACTTCAAATGTTACAAGATTTAAAGTGTAAGAACCAATCATATCACCAAAAATTTTGATTGGGAAAAGGGATTTAAGACCAAAATTACACTTTTCCCAATTAAGGTGGATTAAAAATTATCTCAATACCCCACTTGGTTACAAACCTCAATGGATGAGAAAAAATGGTGGACCAGGGTTTCAATATAGTATTGGTGTATGTGGATGGTATTGATGTGATTAGTTTACTTTTAATTGATTGAATTATATGATGCAATGTTGTTCCTAGGGTACTAATGAAAATGTAACAAACTAAGATGATTTCTAAGAAATATAGAACATAAATTCTAGAATAGTAGAGTAGACACAAGGAACCTAACATATGAATTTGGTGCTGAAATGACTAGATAGAGGCATGGGGTGCCCTATACTAGCTTGCTTCTATTCAAGATATGATCTCATGATCCTATTACTCCTGGTTTGCAAGTCCTCTCTCGAGGTCACTATCGAAACTTTGTCTATTGTTGATAAAATCCACTTTTCTTGGCTCAAAAACTAGTAGGGATTAAATACATGAATGCACAATTAGTCTCCAATATTCCTCCAATTTTCTTTAGATCTGAGAACCTACACACAAAGAGGGGGAAGGGTTGTGCCATGTAGGGGCTTTCCTAATTCAAACCCTATTTTGGTATTTCTACCTACACAATAGCTATGATGATGTAAAATGAGAGCTTACCCTCAGTTGGGTAGAGTCTAAATGATAAAAAATGATAAATTAGCAAATTACTGTAACTTACCACTCAAATTTTCATTCCTTGATGGACTAAATTCATATACTCACCACCTTCAAGGAAAAATTATTAACCGATTTTAAGTCTTGCACATGTTAGTACTCACAAAATAGATGAACATAAAACATTAACAAACTTAAATAAAAACATGATATATGACTGACATGATGCTTGAATGAAATAAATGTTCTAATAATATTGATAATTCTAGTCTTGAATGCTCTTTATTTCTTTTAAGATGTTTAATTTTTCTCAATAAAAGTGCTAGGGTTAAAATGGTATATTTGATTTACATATTTATATGCAATTCTTCTAATTTTAGAAAATCAAATGTTGATAGCCAAAAAGTGAAATTAGAAATTTAAATAAAAAAATACCGACACCAACATATCTAAAATGGAGCCAAAAATGGCTAGTCAAGGGCATGGGGTGTACCCTAGACTAGACCCATCCTTTTCGAGGCCTTAAGTGTTGGGGGAAAAGATTAAATGCTTACCTTCATTTCCCTTGTTTGATTTTCTGAAGATATTTATAAAATGAGTAATTAAATTCATAATTAGGTCCAAGCACATAGGGGGGAGCTAAACCTAGTGTGAAGTTGTCAAGGGTGAATTTTTTTGATGCTACAAGTAGTTTAAAAAAAAAAAAAAACACATACCTATTTCATACAGGTAGAATTTTAAGTTTGAGAGATTGATTCTAAATGGGTACCCATTCCTATCAAGATTTTTTTCAAGCCTAAAACTTACACTAAAAGTAAACCAATTAGCTTGTACTTACCCTAATATTAATGATTATAAATTAGATCAAATGAAGGGTAAGTGCACCAAGTTTTAAAAAAAAAAGGTTGAAAATTGGGGAAAAATGAGATTTTTTTTTTTTTGCATGTGTCATATTTGGTGAGTGCCAACTTTGGCACTTGCCAAATAGAAAAGTATGTTAAAAAAGAAACATTTTAACCTTCATTTCTACCCTATCCATGACTTATACCTATTGTGTTTTACCTTTTCACCCCACACTCGCCAAAAGGAGAACATTTTTGCACTCTTAGCTTGTGATTCTTTGCAAGGATGCCACCAAGATATTAGCGAGGTGAAAGAGGTATGCATTTCTATTGATTTAGTTTCAAATTTGAATCAAATTGTAGATTCAAATAGGTTTTTTAATTAAACTTTGTTTTAATTTCTAATAAATTAATCTCCACCTCCAAATATTGATAATTTACAATCACCTCTTCATGAAAACCCTCCCAAACAAGAACATTAAACCCCTCCCTCAATTCATAGACATCCTATAGGAACTCAAGAAAATATTTCAAATCAGATAGAGAATAACAAAGAGAGCTTGAAGAATTGATTGCAAGATTAAATGAACATGCTGTAACCCACCCTCATAGGAGGGGCATTGTTGAATACTTAAATTTGAATGTATCTCAGGTAGGAGCAATGAATGAAAAAATTAATTTTTGGTTGAATATGAGGGAGGAATTAAAACAATTTTATGCAAGTGGGCTTTCCTATGCACAAGTGAAGAAAGAAAAAAATATCAAATCTAAATTGTGTGCCCTTTTCATAGAACCAAGAACCAATGCAACTTTATCACTTCCATGCAGGAGGTTCCCCATCCATTGGTGCTACTATGAGTTAATTAAAAATAAGTTTTGGGAGTGATGGTGGATGGTTTTTGACCAGCCTCCATACAATAACTATGAGGTACCACTATATTTTTTGAGGAAACTCTATTGTGAGTTTATCCTCAATATGATGCCAAATTATTTTGACTATCTATACTTTTAGGGTAGAGGTGGGTGCTCCACACATGATAGAGTGGGTACATGACATAATGAACACTTGGAATTGAGACCCTTGGATAAGACCATGGTGGAACATGTAACTATTCCTTTCATTGTGAAGGATAGTGTTGAGGTAGACACGTTGGAATCGATTATCTCTCTCACATAGATCATTGTATAATGTGTTAGGCTTCTAGTAGAGCCTGATGTGGGTGAGTCTTCTAGGCCCAAACTTCCAGTCCACTATTGTCACTCTTGCGACACTATTTTCAAGTATGATGGTGAGAGTGCTTGGGATGTAGCTACATAGCATACATTAGTTGTAGAGTCGATGGTTATTATAGATGCCTTATTGAATGAAATAGTCATCATTGATACTTAGGTAAAATTCAACAAATTCATTTAATTTTGTTTATTAAATTCTATTTTGAAATTTAAGAATAAATAAATTAGTAGAATGAATATGATGAAAATTTAGGGTTAGAGTGTTGATGACACATGCACCGTTCCCACAGACTCCTATATGTTTACATTGTCAATTCCACAGGTATGCAAACAGTATTAAAGAAATAATTATTTCATGTGAATAGCTAAACCTTAAATGAATGACTGTCTCATAGCACACTTTGGATGTCAAACAATTTGTTGGTGGACCTTCAACATGGATACCTCACTATTCTCATCCTCAAATAACTTTCACTCAACTAACCTTTATTCATTAATGGTGTTGTAAGACAATGTTAGCTAGTTTTGGTAATTGAAGAAACACTATTCAATATATTATTGTACATTTTAGCATAATTACATATGATTTTATATAATTGTACTTTATTCTTTAATGCATGTATCCTTTGAGGTTCTATATGGCTCCTTAGGGTTTGATTTTCCTTAATTTGATTTTGAATCAAAATGACCTAACTTTCTTTCCTCAAAATCCCTCGGTAGTATATCATTGGTCCTTGTGGTACTTCCATCTATTTCACAAGTTATTCCTTCCACCAACTCACCTCCTGTTAGAGGGTAGCCTGAACTTGAGGAACTTAGAAATTAGAATAAAGCAATTAAAATTAATCACTAAATTATAAAATATTAGTGGCTAACAACTAAGAATGGGCACTAGTAATTATATTAACAACTTATATTGATATAATGTGATAGACCTATAAAAGTAAGAAGATAATCAGTAAGATTTTAATAAAGTACTCTAAATAATCGAGGGTGTTGTTGATTTAATGTTATATCAATTTGAGTATTTGAACACCTTTTCCATGTTTGGAAAGAATTAAGAACAATAAAATTCAAAAATAAAATAAAACTTCAACTTCATTAAAAATTCCTGTGATGTCAACTTCCCTCGAATGTAATGCATAACACTTGTAGACTTGGAAACTTTCAAACCTAATTCATTCATGAATTTAAAGGAAATGGCATTGCTTGAATCCCCTAGATTCAATATATAGTTATGTACAAATATCCCCTTATTAGTGGAAAGGTATCAAATTGTTGCAAGGTGTGTGCCCTCAGTCTCCTTGTGTTGTACAACACAATGCTCGGGATTGTGACATGGATTAACCACTTCTCATGGATTCGTTGCATTAATAGGTTGATATTTTGGTGTAACGAAAAATTGTTTGTGTAACAATTGGTATTAGAGCCTGGGTCATGAATTTGAATCCCTTGCTTGTATTGGGGGGATTGTTGCAAGGTGTGTTCCCTTGGTCTCCTTGTGTTGTGAAACACCACACTTTGGTTCATGACATGGCTTAACCACATTCCATGGATTCATTAACTCTGGAAGTTGTATTGGGCATTAATAGGTCAATCTTTTGGTGTAATGACAACTATCTATGTAACACAAATGCATTCACATTCAATTGGCTACCCACTAGTGATGTGCCAAGGTAAATTTCAAGAGAATATTAGAAGTCATCATTAAAATGGTATTGATGGGATGGTTGATAAGGTCATCAAATGTAGTTGATGCATTTAAATATGACAATTCCCTCTCTATATATTTCATAATCTTAAGGAGTTTGGTTATAGCAATTGTAGAGATGGAAAATGTATATTTTTTGGTTTGACACACTTGATCCTGATTACTAACATCATTTCCTTTGAAATCATACTCTCAACATTTCATCATATTCTGTCTCTTAATTTAATGAATCATTATTTATTTAATTAAGTCTTCCTCCTCTAGTGATTAAATTAATCAATTAATTTAATTAACCTTGCATTTCTGTTTAATTAAATAAATCATTTTATTTGATTAAAATCTCTAAAGTCCTCTTATTAAATTAAATAAATTAAATCCTATTTGATTTAATCTAACATATTCCTTCTTAATTAAATAAATCAAATCATTTATTTAATTAATCATTTCCTCTCAATTCCGATTTAAATTAATTCATCTATTTGAGTCAAAATTGTCAAATCATCAAATCTCCTATTATATTAAAATAAACCTTGATTAAGTTAATCCCTCTCACTAAAATCCTCTAGAGAATTCAACTTGCACAATAAATCAATTACTTTGATTTATTTAATTCTCTATTTTCCCTCACATGACATCAAAAGGGAATATTCCCTCAATTTGAATTCAGAAAGGCCAAGTGGACTTGGTCCTTCCAACAAGGCATTTAAGGCCTCTTACATGTCCTTTGCCTTGAGCCAAGTGACATTAAATTCATTTCCCTTCCCTCTTCAACAAGTCATTTCACAAATTCAAATTCAAACTAATTGCATTTAATAGCACTTTGGCCAAAATATGCACAACCATCAACCATTCACATGGTGACAAGTGGCATTCAACCATTGGATTGAAGGTTAGTCCCACATTTCTCAAAGATTGCTCATTCTTCCAAATTCAAATCTATAAATTGGAGGCTTCTCTCCTCATTTCTCATCCACAACTTCATGCAAAGTTACTCTCTTGACATTGAGAGCCAATTTTGCCCATTTCACTCAATCATTCACCATTTTCACAATTCATAGCTAGGTTATGCTCAAATCTCTTTGGGAGATTTGACCATTTCACAATCACTCACATTACAAGTTAGGAGCTGGGAAAGGGCCAATTTCAACATTCAATTGGCACCAATTCCTCGATGGGATCTTAATGTTATTTGCTTAATTAGGATTTATATGCTTTTCCATATTGTGTTCTTCATTTTCCTAGTTTGAGTTAAATAGATGGATTTCATGGGGAATCTCTCATGCTTGAATTTGATCTAACAATTTGACTTGTTTGTTGTTCTTGTGCATTTGCAGGTTTAGGGGTTCACATTTTGGTGCTAGAAGGAGGACGAATCTTGAGTTCTAATCACTTTTTTTTTGAAAATTCTATGCTTTTTTCCTTTTTTTTAGGTCACAGGAAACTGCATTGCACACAGTTCCACGACGCTATATTGTGCCACCTCTAGAGGTGCGGTGCCATACTAAACCACACTCAGAGACGCGGTGCTATACTGAACCGCATAAAGTTTCCAAACTGTACCACTTTGCTTTCCTGCTTGTTAAATTGTTAAAATATCTAAATGCGCCACACACACATCTGCGACGCTATATCGCACCACTTTTAGAAACACGGCTCCATATTGCACCACTCAATTTCCAAACTGTGCTGCCCTATTTCCCACCTCAAAAATTTTAAAATTCCAAACCCAGCCACTTCACAAACTGCGTTGCTTGACCATATTGCACTGCATCTACAATCTCTATGCCTACAGAGCGCCACTCACAGTCAAACGCGCAATGATATATAGCACCACTTTTGTCCAAACTATGCCACTTTTTTCCAAACTGCGCTGTGAAAAAATAGTCAGGTTTAAAATTTGATGTGTGCTTTTTGGTTTTTTGATTTTCTAATTCTTGACCTTGTTTGCTATCTTTGTGCTCTCTGGTTTTCTGTCATTTTGTAGGTTGGAGCAAGGAAACAAGCAAGGTAGAAGGTTCATCATGGCATCATGTTCATTAAGTACAAAGTGTTTTTAAACACTAAAGTGTTGTTCAACACTCTTTAAGGATTTTTAAAATTCTGTTTGAAAGAAATTTGTTAATTTCATTTGCCTTAGAAACAACTAAATTTCTTTTGGGTTTTAAAAAGAACAAACCAAATTTCTTTTTCAAAGTTTGCAAAAGGCTAAAAAGAACCTTAGGAACAACATACTAGATTTTGTTTAAAGGTTTAAAAAATTGAACAAGGCAATCTCACATTTCCTTTGGTGCTTAAAAAGAACTCATTATTGCTTTGAGGGATTAAAAATGAACATGTGTTTTTTGTGCCTTGTAATATTTTTTCCAAAGTAGTGTCATTTAAGAAGGTGTATGTGCTTCTCTCACGCTTCACAATGATCTTGAGAATCAAAAGTCTTTTGGCTGACACTAAGTTGCATAAAATATTGCCTCCACATTTCATTTTTTGGAATTAAAATTGAACCAAACATGCGAGTGTGAGCACAGTATATTGCAAGTGTTCTCCCTTTATTTTTCAAAGAAAGTTGATTGGACTACGGGATATGCTAGCTTGCTATTATTTATCTTAGCAGGCCTGCCTTGTGGGAAAAATTAATCACCCAAGGGAATGACCCAATCGGGAACACGCTAAAGCCAAGTGACTTCCAACCGGTATATAAGTGTGGATTCTTGAGGAAAGTTCAAGAATCACAAAGATTATTCTGACGAGAAGGGAATCAATGGTCTCTCGCTGTAATGGATAGTCCCCCATGAATAAAATGCCTAAATGAAAATCCTTTGTTTAGAAAACGCCAAATCCTTGTCTATTTTGTTGGTGCAAAAGGTCATGTCCTTTGAAGCCGCCCCATGTTATACATGTGGTTTTTTTGTAGAGATGGAAAGTATGCCATGGAAAATTCATGGGTATTGATGCTTGGATGACCTGAGAAGTGTGTGCCGTGGAGGGGAGCCAGTGTGGTCAAGCATCTAGCCATCTGCACAAAATATGTGTAGCTGGTTTCGTCCAAGTGGGAACCCAACAAAATATTGTCTCATCATCCTAGGGTTGTAAAATGTGCTTTGAAGTGAAAAATAAATTGCTTGATCCTCAAAACATTTGAAAAACAAACCTTCACAAAGACCTCCAAATTTTAAACCCCTTTGAGGAAACAAATACCTTTGACGAATTTAAGTACTCTTGATTTCCCTAGGGATCATATCCTTAGAGGTTTCTAAGTGCTTGGATTTTATCACCATTTGTTTTCACTAAGGATAAACCTAGGAAAATTTTGCCCTATTTTCCTTGATTTCCACATATTGGACCTTGTGGGATGAAAAAGAAAGTGGGACATTAGACATGAAGTTTGAAACATAATCAAGCAAGTGTTTTTGGTAAAAATAAATCCACTAAGCCAAGATAAAGGACAAATTGAACCTCATATGTGTTGCTTCAAATGATTTCCCAAAAGGTCAAAATCCCAAAACCAAGGTTCAAAAGGATAAGTATAAAAGCCCATGAACAATGCCTTTAAATGCTCCTTGAAGTCAGAGAAAGACTAGTGTAAAACTTCTATAAAAAGGCTTCAAGAAATAATCCAACTTTGTATGCATTCTACTATCAACAAAATCCTGAGCTTTTTGAAAGGTTTGCTTTCCTCACATAGGAAGTCTAGCATGTTCTTCAACACTGAGGTTTTGTAAAGAGAGTTGTGTCTAGGTTCAAGTCTAGGATCAAAGTTGTCATCCTCATCCATCTTTCCATCAATCAAATCTCATCCCATCAACAAACTTTTGAGAAATTTAGAAAAAATAATTCATGCTAAACTTAAAAGGGCCAAATCAACATCACCCTATCTTGTCTTAACACACCTAGCCAAATAGTCAAAATATTTTAAACAAATTTTCCTCTAGGATAACACAAATTCCTGAGGTTTTAGTAGTTCATGATCACTTTGGTTGGCTTAACACACTTAGCCAATCCATTTTGCTTGTGCAAGTTTTTCCTAGGATAACACAACTTCCTAGGCTCTACAAACTTCACTACAATCTTGTTTGACTTAATACACCTAGTCAAACCATCACCATCAATCTAAGTCCTACAATTTTAGCATAACCCTTCAAAATTTCTTCAAAATTTTCACTCATCCACTTCATCCATTTATCCCGTCATCACTGCCACCCTCTTTGATCTTTGGCTTCCCTAGTTCTTCTTTTTTGGGCTTGAAAGATTGAGATCAAACAATCCTTATTTTTTATGGTCCAAACAAGATCACAATACAAGAAGAATAGGGAAAACATCAATGACATATCAAATTTTGATGACTTAGGCTTGGTAATCACCAAAGCAAACCTTGCAGAATCGAGCAATCCCCCAAGTAGCTCTTCTCTACCATCACAAAATCCTTAAGGGGAAGGCTATGAAGAGGATATCATCAATGAAGACCTGGGAATGACACAAAGGGAAATAACTGAAATGATTCAAAATCCAGAGAATCATAGAATTGTCAATGCCATGCTTAAACTTAACCCTTCTCTATACTTACGCACGTTAACGGAAGGAGGGGTCCAGTTCCCTTCCGAACTTGACGTAGGAACTATTATAGAAAGGCCTCTTACAAGCATACCCCCAGTGTCAATTCCTAACATTTTCCAAGAAACTCCCATAATCACATCAACTATCACACCAACCTCACCAATTGCGAGCAAAGGAAGTGCTATGTTCTGTGAATTACAACAACATCACCTTATAAACAACAAAGAGGTGAGTATCAACACCATACCAGAAAACTCTATTCTAATGAATCCATCATACACATACGGCCCACTCAATTTCCACAATCCTACCGATTCGTCCTCATTCCATGCTACACCCACCTATCCGCTAAACATATGAACTTCTCTACCACAAGGAGAAGGTGTTTTATTTGGAACCACGAGATTCACTGACCCGCGATCCTCTCAAGGGAACTTACCACCCTTTCCCCCATTATCGCTCACATCCACATCACCTATGAGGGTGGGTCTTCCCCCCTTACCCATATCTAGTTTCTTAAATCTAGGAAATCCGAGCATCACACCGAATTCTCTCTTTTTTCCTGCAACATCACTACAACAAGTGGCAACCATTCAAGCCACTACGGTAAACACATCAATCGATCCTCAAATCTCCCAAGGCATACCTTCTCAAGGACCAAGCATCTTGACCACACCACCAATGACCCAAATACGGACCACCAACACCACTAGCTCACTCAACATCATTCCCAATACACCACCAATCCCACCAAGAGCTAACGAGATGAATTCATTCATCACTATGATCCAAGCCATCCAAAAAGCTAACCATCAGAGGGTACTAAAGATAAACCAACAAGCCACAAAAGCCACACAAGCTGCACAAGTTGCACGAGCTGCCCAAGCAGGCCAACAAGCTCAAGAACAAGCTCAAGCATAAGCACAAGCCCAAGCTCAAGCCCAACAACAAGCACAAGCACAATACCAAACACAACTGCAAGAAATCCATTGACAAGAATACCAACAAGCCCTATAATACTTTCAGGCACAACAACAAGCCAAACAACAAGCTTTGTTGGCATAATAGCAGCTCGACCAACAACAAGCCTTGTTGGTGCAACATCAACTAGACCAACAACAAGCTTTGTTAGGGCAACAACAGCTGGATCAACAACAAGATTTATGGGAACAACAACAGATGGACCAACAACAAGCATTATTGGAACAATAGTAGCAAGATCAACAACAAACATTATTTACACAAATGTAGGCATACCAACAGGCCTTGAATGCAGAGCAGAGCTTGCAACAAACTTCCACTAGTACTCCTCCCACCAATCAAACACCTCAAACATCTCAAAAAACATTCATTCCACCTCCCGATCCAAGCAACAATTTCGTAACACAAATCAAATTGCTCTCACAGCAAGTGTTGGACCTACAAGCAAGAAAAACAACAAGAATGTTAGGAAACTTGTGCCCTTATCCTTTCAACATAAGTCTCACCATGGTACCATTGCCAAAGGGATTTGAGATCCCCAAATTTGACAAGTATAATAGAATGGGTAACCCTGAAAACCACGTTAGGGAATTTCAAGTGCATTGCATGGAGGTGGCATACGATGACACGTATCTAATGCAACTCTTCCCTCGAAGTCTGACTAGTCCAGCCATGGAATGGTTTTCTCGCCTACCCACGAGCATTAAAACATTCGAGGAAATTGTGGAAGCATTCCTTAAAAATTATGCTTTCAACATGGGGTGCGAATGTAAGTTTGGAAGAACTATCAATGCTCAAACAAAGAAAAGGAGAGCTATTCACATCCTTCTTGCAAATATGGTGATCCAAGGCCAATCAAAGAAAGTGGACCATGCCAGAAGAACAACAAGTTTGCACCATCATATCCAATCTAGATGAAAACTTGGTGTTCTACTTGAAAATGCAATGCATCACATCATACGATCAACTGATCCCAAAGGCGCTCAACATTGGAAGTGCCCTTACCGCATGAGGAGGCACCTCAACATTCACTCCACTATAGGATAACCGCTCGTCCAACAATTATAATGATAAACCTTTGGACATGGTCGAGGAACAAAAATACCACAAATGACGGTGTGGCCGATGCTAAAGTGGTCATCAACGCTCCCAAGCCAAATATCCAAACTCATCATCAACCACAAAATCATAATCACAATAATGTGTAGACTAATGCAGTAGTAGCACAACAACAACAACTTCCCGCCAACCAAATTAATAACTTGGGTAATTAAGGAGGACCACCTTCCCGAGGAAAATACCCTCCCAAGCAGAAGTTCATGGCCCTTAGGGAATCCATTGAGTCCATAATGAAAAAAATGGTCAAAGAGAATCTAATCAAAGTCTCCAACTCTGAGCAATATGCGGAACCCATGACCAAACCGCCATGGTATAATGAAAATATCCTTTATGACTTTCACAAGATCAAAGGCCATACAACCACTAATTGCATGAGACTAAAGAACATCATCCAAGATCTCATCGAGGACAAGATTATCAATGTCAAACAACCAGCTGGAAATCAAGATCTGAAGATATACACAAATCTGATGTTGAACCATAATCAAGGAAACAATCAAGGGAACAACAAAGGCAAGCAAAAATATGCTAGTGCTAATCTAGTATATGAAGAGATAGTCACGTGTCGATGAAATGGTCACGATCATTAATGTCAAGGGTGCCAACACTAGCTATGGAGTCACCACACATGGTAGCAAGGTCACCATTGTAGGGGCACCATCTAAGACCCCCACTTTAAATACAAAAGCCATTCCTTATGACTACAATGTCATCAATCAGCTGAAGAGAACCCCCACACAGATCTCTATCATGGAGCTATTAAAAATTTCTATTGCCCATAGGAAAATTATTGATGAAGCATTAGCAACATCCACCATCTCTGCCACCCTTGACATAGAGCAGTTTTAGGCTATGGTTGGTAACATCATTACCCCAAATCTCCTTACATTCTCTAATCAAGACTTCCCCCCATAACCATCTCATAATCGCACACTTCACCTACAATTGTTGGTCCATAAAAAGAAAGTTAAAAGAGTCCTGGTGGATGGAGGTGCAGGCCTAAATATTTTCTCTCTCCAGCTTATAAAGAACTTGGGATTCACTGAGGATTCCATCAACAAAAACAAGAGCATCATAATAAGGGCATATGATGATCAAGAAAGAGTGTCTCAGGGTACTATTAAAATCCCCATCCAAGTGGGACCAGCAACCATGGAGTCTACATGTCAGGTCCTTGACCTCAACTTACCATATAACACCCTCCTTGGATGTCCATGGATCCATGGAATGAAAGGAGTGGCCTCGACATATCACCAATGTATCAAATTCTTGCACCAAAATGAGGAGGTAGATACATGGGGATCCCAAACCATTTTGTTACTACAAAAACTTGGAAGCCAAGTTTTATAAAATCCCCTAGGTACCTAAAAATGATGAAGGCCCGTCCACTTCATACATTGACCCAACCAACCTCATCTCCACTTCTATGATAGAGACACCCACCATCCCTGACATATCTGACATCAAAAACATGATCCAAGACAATGGATGCGGTGACTACAGAATGAGAAGGAATACATTTTTTGTAGGAGAGTTACCACAATCTCCTAGGTCTCATGGGAAACCTCGACCAAACGAAACACCCTTCCACACCCTTAGGACAAACCCCTCTGGATTCCGCTTTTGGGGAGACCTAAGTCAGGAAAGTATTGGTGAGGAGGATATTTCAAGCATAATATACCACGATGCAGAACCTGCACCCACATTTCCCATGGATGAGGCCAACCGAGGGCTACAAATAATGCTTGGCATGGGCTACAATAGAAACAAAAGCCTTGGAAGGAATAGTGATGGATGCCTAGAGCCCATCATTGTAGAAAGAAGAATGCAAAACCTTGGCCTCAGATGTACTCCTCCGAGTATAACTACACATGGCAGAGGTACTCCCAATAGGGCAGTCAGGAACTCTCCTCAAGTATCAGCAACTACCCTTAGACCACCCATTTGCCTAGGTATCCCACTGGACAACTTCACCTTTGACGTCACTGATGTTTGCACCAGTGGTGTCGATGATGAAACCATAACAGGCCTTCCTAGGCTCTTTGAGGATTCCACCCTACTAATGATTAGTGCCTCACTAGCTAGGTGAAACCAACAAACCCACCAAATCACCTTAGTACACCCTCAACTCATCGATCACGACCAACGAGGGCTGCCAATTCTAGACTCATTCGAAAATGATGAGGCTCTCTTGAAATTCATGGGACTAAGGGATACAGTTCCATGTGGGGATCACAAAGTAGTTTTTGACATCACATTAGACACTCAGGCATATTATGGGGAGATGATTGAGTCCATTCACAAAAGAAAAATATCAAGAAAAAGCTTAGAGTTATTCAGTGAAAACTACACTGTGGCACTCTCTAACCATAGAACAGTAAAAATAAAGGACACATCCAATGGTAAAAACCTCTCTAAGGCACTGGAGGATGAAGGATTCAATCTCCCCCTACTACACTACATCAAGAAAAATTAGCAGTCTTGGCAGAACAATGTAATCCTGTTAACTTGGGAATAGAGACGAAACCATAAATCACATTCTATGCTCAATCACTTCTGACAAAAGAACATGAATTGTTGGTTGAATTCTTAAGAGAAAGAAAGATAAACTTTGCATGGACCTACACTGACATGCCAAATCTAGATCCTGGAGTAGTGGTTCATCATTTGGCCGTTCACCCTGGAGCGAAGCCAACTAGAAATAAGTTAAGAAAGATGCACCCATAGATAGCTTTGCTCGTAAAGATAGAATTGCAGAAACTCTTAGATGTTGGCTTCATACGCCCGATTGACTATCCAAAATGGGTATCCAACCTCGTACTAGTCTCAAAAACAAATGGGGGCATCCACATCTGCACAGTCTTTAGAGACCTAAACAAAGCATGTCCTAAGGATAATTTTCCACTACCCAACATTGATATGATAGTGGAAATGATGGCTGGACATGAGATGCTATCCCTAATGGATGGATTCTTGGGGTACAATCAGATAATGATCGCAAAAGAAGACCAACATAAGATAGCCTTTATATATCCTTGGGACACCTACTATTGGAACATGATGCCATTTGGGTTAAAGAATGTAGGGGCTACATACCAAAGAGCCATGACACTATTTTTCCATGACATGATCCAAAAAATAGTCGAAGATTATGTGGATGACATATTGGCTAAATCAAAGAAAAGGCAAGATCACATAGCAAATTTAAGTGAAATTTTTGACTGACTAGAAAAATACAAGGTTAGGCTCAACCCAAAGAAATGTGTCTTTGGGGTACAATCTGGAAAATGTTTGGGCTACATAGTATCAATGAGGGATAGAAGTGGATCCTACAAAAGTAAAAGCAATCCTTGATATGGAAGCACCCAGAACACTGAAACAACTCAGAGGACTACAAGGAAGACTCCAGTCCATCTAGAGGTTCATAGCACAACTAGCAGATAAATAGATTGCCTATTCACATCTGCTCCACAAGGGAGTAGTGTATAGGTGGGATGAAAAATGTGAGCAAGAATTTAAAAAGATCAAGGAACACCTACTTACACCACCAGTGCTAATGCCACCGATCGTAGGGAAACCATTGATTCTATACATGTTAGCAACGACGACCGCCCTTGGTGCCCTTTTAGCCCAATATGATGAAATGGGAACCGAGTGAAACATTTACTATATCGGAATAACAATGGTAGGGCATGAGATCAATTACACATCAATAGAAAAAGCTTGCCTGAAAGTGGTGTTTGCAGCCTAGAAATTCAGACACTACATGCTAGCTCATCAAATTAAGCTAATTGCCAAGATAGACCCCCTCAAGTATCTATTGAAAAAAGAACTGCTTACAAGAAGAATGGCTAAATGGGTTATGATACTATCTGAGCATGATATTGAGTATGTAGCGTGAAAAACGATCAAGGGAAAAGTCATCGCGGATTAGCTAGCACAGGCTCCAATATATTTAGACAACCCACTCATTTCAGAGTTTCCAGATGAATCCCTTTTCAATCTTGGTGCAACTGATCATTGGAAACTATACTTTGACGGTTCCCACACATAACATGGATCAGGAGCCGGTGTGTTCTTCATCACCCCCCTAGGGGGACTATATACCGAGATTTTACAAGTTAGCATTCCCCTATACCAACAATATTGTAGAGTATGAGGCTTTAACCAAAAGTCTCAGGATTGCAGCAGAGTGGCGAATCATGGCATTAAAGGTTTATGGAGACTCACAACTTATCATCAACCAAGTCAATGGTGAATACCAAACTAAGGATGATAAGATTACACCATACAAGAAGGTGGTAGAAAACCTCAAGGAATCATTTATCAACATCAGCTTTGAGAAGATACCGAGGGAAAACAACAAAGCAGCTGATGCAATGGCAATGATTGGATCCTTGCTAGATATCCCTTGCAATGTCTTGAAACATGAATTATTGGTAGAGCAGCTTCTCGTACCCACTTTCGAGGTACCAGAGTTAGAATACGCATGTGAAATCGTTGGTCCTGGTGATCATTGGTATCATGAAATCTACACCTATTTAAGAATAGGAATCCTCCCAACCGACATTACCTTGAACCTCAAGTGAACCTTTGTCAAAAGGTCCTTATGATTTTCCATCCTAGGAGAAACCCTCTTCCATAAAGCATCAATGAAACCCTATTACGTTGCTTAAAACCTGAGGAAGCCCTGGTTGCTTTGACTGAGACACACAATGGAACTTGTGGTTCACACTTGAGTGGTATGACCTCGGCTAAGAAGTTTCTAAGAACTAGATACTACTGGCCGACAATGGAGAGAGAGGCACATGACTTTCTCATAAGGTGTCTATAGTGCCAACAACATGGGGATCTCATTCATGCACCAACTCAAGAATTGCATCCCATTGTTACACCTTGACCCTTTTCCCAGTGGGGGCTCGATCTCATAGGTAAAATCACACCCACCTCATCCAATGGCCACAAGTTCATTATCACCACACTGAATATTTCACAAAGTGGGTCAAAGCAATTCCCATGACCTACATCACTAGAAAGTAGATATCCAAGTTCATCCTGAACTACATCATTTGTCGATATGATGTTCCCCAATCCATTACCTCTGATAATGGGACACCTTTCAAGAATCAGGATGTCCGTGACTTGTGTGAAAAATTCAAAATCCAACAAAATTTTTGCACCCCATACTACCCATAAGGCAACGGCCAAGCAGAAGCCACCAACAAAACCATTCTAAAAATCCTAAAGAAAATATCAATGAATCTGGTTCTGATTGACATTTGCAGCTAAATCCTACCTTATGAGCCTACTGCACTAGCATCCGCATGCCAACAGGGGCCACCCCATTCTCGCTGGTCTATGGATCTGAAGCCATCCTCCCTATCGAGATCGAGCTCCTGTCACTAAGGATATCATTGCAAAACCTCATCACAGATGAGGATTATAGGGTTACAAGACAAAATGAGCTGGAGTTACTAGATGAACGGCACATGGATGCCCTAAATCATCTACAGGTCTACTAGAATCGCTTGAAATGAAGCTACAACAAGAAGATCAGGCAACACACCTTCCAAGTCAGCGAACTTGTGATGAAAGAGAACCAAAAGAATGTGCCAAATCTAGAGAGCAAAGGAAAATTTGAGCCCAACTAGCTAGGACCTTTCGTCATCATAGCCAGCTATAAATCAAGAGCATATCAATTAGCAACACTAGAAGGAAAGCCTCTGTAGGAGCCTCTGAACAGCTCTCACCTCAAAAAGTTTAATGCCTAAAATCTTGCAAGGTATAGAACCTAAAAATACAAAAAACAATAAGAAAAAGTCCTGAAAAAATGGTTACCTTGATGAAAACCTGGCAAACAGGCATCTTAGTGACAACAAAAAAATAAAAAAATCCTAAAAAATCAGAAAAAGGATTGAAAATAGTAAAGAAAAAAATCGTCCTCTAGTGAAGACCACTTCGGTGGCGCTTTGGACAAGTACCTTGGTGAAAACTTGGTAAACAGGCACCAAGTGTAAATAAAGCACTTCCCATCCACCAGGATCTGCATGAATCACATTCCATCACATTTCATTAATCATGCATCCACCCATCCAATCGCATCCATACCATAGCCTCAACTAATGCCCATATCATATTCCACCATAGTACTAGGCGTACTCCTAACATCAGTTTGTCATGCCTTTATCGAAGTAGTCTATTGCTTAAACATTGGGGGCATGTCTTTGAAATTGGTAGTGGATCGGATTTGTGCATATCTTTTGTGCTCTTCCCAAAATCATCAAAAAATCCAAAAAAAATTCAAAAATCCATCAAAAAACCCAAAAACATGTCAAAATATCAGAAAATCTTCAAAAAAATTCATCATTGAGTCTTGTCAGTCTTTCACTTGGTCGAACTATGTCATCTATGAGCTAGAACGTAGGCAAGGTTGATCTTTGATCATCCCCCGAGATAGTTAGGTCAGTCCTTTAGGCGTCCGTTGCAATAAAATGGCAATCTGTTTGCCCATCTATCATCACTGAGTCAAGTTCATCGTCAGTCAAACTACGTGGTCTCTACGTGTATAATGTATGCAAGGCTAATCTATGGATCAGCTCCTGAGACCCCTAGGATAGGTCTTTAAGTTAGTCCTCTCGTCACAAATCTTGAAAAATACCAAAAACATTTGTAAAACATCTCAAAATACCAAAAACAACCTCAAAATACCTAAAAAATCCAAAATGGTGCATCCATTTCATCTTGCTTTTTCCGTAATAGTCATCACTCATAATAAAATCAATTGTTGCCTACACCCTTTGGTGAGTCAGTCAAAAGCAAGTCTAGCAAGTTCCAAAGTGAACACCCAAATCGTCAGAGTCTTGGAAGTCTAAGATAGTAAGCAAGCAAGTTGGTCAACTAGGAGTATCAATAGCCTATCATCCAGATCAGTCCCATCAAAACCTTTATCACAACATGTCCTAGGATGAAGCTTTCCTGTGATGGACATAAGTATCAGGTACCCCATAGTAGTTTAGCCTTGGCTAGCGGTATGAAGAACATTAGCTTGTTTGGTTTTCTTTATTTGGTCTTTTATTGACTTATCTTATTTTGTGCTCATTCCAAGGACCTCTCGATGATGCCTAAACAAATCAGGTTTAGAGAGAAAGGAATGGGGCAATGATTATTATCTTTTTTATCTGTTGTGCTTGTTGGATGCTCTTGTAAAATAA
The DNA here is from genome assembly GCA_007115665.2 of Sequoiadendron giganteum. NCBI lineage: Eukaryota > Viridiplantae > Streptophyta > Pinopsida > Cupressales > Cupressaceae > Sequoiadendron > Sequoiadendron giganteum. Next base: position 195,011,418 of record CM021108.1, read on the forward strand.
CTTAGTCATGTGTACTTTGTTTGGTTTGTAGGGAGGGTTTTTTAGGTATCTTGTTGACCACATAGGAAGACTTGCTTTTCTATGTTTTGGTCCAAGATGTTTAGAATATCTGAACTACATCGTGAATAAGGTTATGTATGCTAAGTGTGAACAGGGATACTCCTATATGATTTTCGAGTCAAATTTCATCACACTAGGTACAACACCATTCTGGTCCTTTATACCTTGATGCATCATACCTATGTGTGTTATCAAACATAATGAAATTAGTCCCTTTGAAAATCCCAAAACCTGCAAAATCAAAATCATCATCATCCTAACTAACTCATTGATTCTAAATTATTCTATCTTCCTTCCACACTAACATGATATCATTATCTTAAGTTATGAGGAATAATATAAATTTGTTATTCTAAGCATCTTAAGAAAGCATTACATCATGATTAGCATCCATTACCATTTGCATCCATTCGCACCATCATTAACATACATTACATCCATAAGATCATCATTGAAATACATGGAAAAGGTAAAAAAAAGAAATGCATCCATTAGAAACATACATCATATTTACATGAATATAAGAAATAGGAACATCTCATAGCATCATGTCAAACTAGAATGCATCCATACATATCATAAAAGATGAATCATCTCATATATATCATCAAAAATACACTGTTATGATACAAATCGGATCAAGTGTACATCAAAACATGGTACAATAGGGGCAACAATATAGCCCATAAGATCAAAAATGCAAAACTGTCTATAATCAAAAGGGCTAGCCTTGCTGGTTGCTGCTCTCCCCCACCTACCTGTCACCATGATCCTCTGATGGCCGCATCCCTGTTTGCTGGGAGAAGGTTGGCACTCGACCTATTGCTGGTATTCCCTGTAGGTAATGCTGTCGATAGTACTCAACCTCTTGGATAGCCTCTTTGTATGCTCGAAGATCAACTAATCGGCCCTGGGATGTGGAGATTGTGCTCTCTAGCTGTCTCCACTGACCAATCTCCTAATCTCTCTTAGCAGTAACTGCAATAGCCTATTAATGTGCTTGATCTCTTTCTGTGGTCAAGACCTGTACCTGGCCCTACAGCTATTGAATCAATGCATCTCGAGGATCTGGCTGTTTCACTGGCTATGCTGTTGGCTGATGCTATGGGACCACTTAGGGCTGCCCATCCTATCCTACTTCCTGTTATGCCTGGTCTCTTAGAGGTGTCTACTAGGGAGGTGGTACACCTCCCCAACCTCTACCTGCTACCCTGCCCCTAGCCCTCAGACATGGGATCGCTGCCCTGGGAACTGTCAATCTCAATGGAGGTTAGAACCATGCCCTGTATGCTGGAGTGACCCCTGCATCTCCTGGCCCCTGATCATATGGCCATGGCCAGACCACTAACTATCTAAATGAGGACACTGCCTCATCTACAGGAATGAGCTGCTCCCATGCTCTATCCTTCGAGGTATGGGAAAAGATGGCCATGTTATGATCATCGGGCCTATCCTACATCTCGCTGAACTATCTGGCCACCCTGTCAGGAAGGTACCTCTCTACCATAGTGTGGTTTTAGCTTTGCATGAATTTGTCCTGATGTGAAAAGAAAAGCTATTGTGCATCATTGTACCATGGGCCTATGCCCATCCACGACCTCCAGAAAAACTCTGTTATCTCATCCAAAGCCCGCCACCAGTAAGCCAAACCAACCATGCCCATATGGGTAAAGTGAATCTCTGCCCCACCATACCGCCACACAGTGGGATCATCAATATCTCAAATAACTGGTGTCACATCTAGGAGAAGCACTGGGATCCGCTCCCATGCCCAAATGTGTAGAAGGGTAACTCTGGCCCCGAGAGCCTGGCTGTCCAAGTAAGCGAACTCATGCAAATCTCTATACAAAGAGGCCAGTAGTACTGGTCCCTAGGCAAAGCACTCTTGACGAACGCACATCCATTGCCACGCCAATCCCCAACCTAGACTAAAATATCAGCCACGCCGATTAGGAGCTACAAGACCTAAAATAATGGAAGCCACAATCAATCTATAAGTAGGAGCCTTGCCCTGATACTGCTCCAAGTCTATCTGACCATCACAAAGAATAAGCTCGTCAACACCCATAACATCAAAGCAGGCATCCCTACCCTCCTCCAGATCATAGATCACTCGGGCTCCATGGATGGGTAGTCGAAGGATGCGCCAGACATCCTCAAGGGTAATGGTGGCCTCGCCAGTAAGAAGATGGAAGGATGACGTCTCACTGTGCCACTGCTCAGCTAGGGCAGTCATCATACCCAAATGTGCCCAGATAGGAGGGACATATGCAATGTACCATAGCTCAAGAATCCCAAGCTACTCCTGGAGATATACGTGCATACCCTGTAGTCTCCTAAGTACCGACCACCGGTGCTCCCTCAAATGAAGTACCTCAAGATGCTCCTGCACAAGGGAAGGTACCGTGTCAGTTTTCCTAAAGAAAATCTGATACTCGTGTCATATTTCACTTTTAGAATAGCAAAAGTGGCATAATTTTTAATGTTCCAAACTGTGCCACACTATAGACTTTGGCGCCCCCTTTTGACAAACTGCATCGTGCGACGCTACTTGTGTGTGCGGTCGGGTTTTCAGCCAGAACCCAAATTCCCTAAACAATGTCGCACAATGCTCTATGCATAAGCGGTTCTATATAGGATTGCGCAGCCGCGTCTTGGCATTTTTCGTGGTGCTATATAGCGCTGCGCTGCCTAAACCAAACCTAAACCCTATTTAATGCATGAATAATGAGAAAATTGAAAGTCGGATAGGGGTACATACCATAGGCCCCGCAGTGACTGGTCGCTGATGCACTCATACCCACTCTGACACATGCCTGGGAAGCTGTCGTTGTGCCATCTCGACCAAGACTCAGAGCTCAAGGTGTCAATTTTTCAAAGGATTAAGATTGAAAATGATTTGAAAGCGACCCCTCAAGGTCTATTTAAGCCTAAAAATTAGGGTTTTTTGACCTAATTTGACCTTCCAACTAGGGTTTTGGGCCCTTGATCTTGATTTTGTCCAACTGAGGGCCATTATGTATCCTTTCTAGCATTTTAATGCATTTTTTTGGTATTCTAGGGCATTTCTGGCCTATTTAACACTTTATCCACTTTTTTCGCGAGATCATCCAAAAAATCAAAATTTCATCTGATCTCTTGAGGGGGCAATATCCAGCAATATCCTTCCACTAGGGAAGCAGTGGGGCATCTGAAAAAATTGAGAAAATTTCTCAAATTTTGATTATAGCAATTTATTCTTTGAATCAACGCAACAAGTACATTGCTTCAAAGAGGGGCAAAATGTAGACATGGAAAATGTAATTTTTCGGTTCGACACACTTGATCCTGATTACTAACATCATTTCCTCTGAAATCATACTCTTAGCATTTCATCATATTTTTTCTCTTAATTTAATGAATCATTATTCATTTAATTAAGTCTTCCTCCTCCAGTGATTAAATTAATCAATTAATTTAATTAACCCTACATTTTTATTTAATTAAATAAATCATTTTATTTGATTAAAATCTCTAAAGTCCTTTTATTAAATTAAATAAATTAAACCTTATTTGATTTAAACTAACATATTCCTCCTTAGTTAAATAAATCAAATCATTTATTTAATTAATCATTTCCTCTCAATTCTGATTTAAATTAATTCATCTATTTGAGTCAAAAATTGCCAAATCATCAAATCTCCTATTAAATTAATCAAAACCTTGATTAAGTTAATCCCTCTCACTAAAATCCTCTAGAGAATTCAACTTGCACAATAAATCAATTACTTTGATTTATTTAATTCTCTATTTTCCCTCACATGGCATCAAAAGGGAATATTCTGTCAATTTGAATTCAAAAAGGCCAAGTGGACTTGGTCCTTCCAACAAGGCATTTAAGGCCTATTACATGTCCTTTGCCTTGAGCCAAGTGACATTAACTTCATTTCCCTTCCCTCTTCAACAAGTCATTTCACAAATTCAAATTCAAACTAATTGCATTTATTGGCACTTTGGCAAAAATGTGCATAACCATCAACCATTCACATGGTGACAAGTGGCATTCAACCATTGGATTGAAGGTTAGTCCCACATTGCTCAAAGCTTGCTCATTCTTCCAAATTCAAATCTATAAACTGGAGGCTTCTCTCCTCATTTCTCATCCACAACTTCATGCAAAGTTACTCTCTTGACATTGAAAAGACAACACCATCAACATAAAATTCATCCAGACAACAATCAAAGGTAGAACACGATCTATTTCCTTCCCCTAGTGGTAAATGACTATGTATTAGGGTTGTTTGTTGTATGCCTATGTGGCATTTTTGAACATATGTTTTGTACTATCGATATGTGAAATTTTATGTCCCTATGGATTTTTGTAAGCTTGTATGAATTTATTCGATATATTGTATAGTTTTATCAACATATAATGTTGTATAGCCTTATCAATTTTTGATTAATTCAAATCTTATTTTACCACTGTTATCAGATTATATAGTTTTATCTTGAACATTTTCAACATGAGGATATAGTAAATCATATTTTTGATAGATATTCTTGAATGATGTTATCATGTGTATTGTGTAAATTATATTATTGAATGTTGTAGGCATGGGTGTTATTTACATCTTATTCTTGATTGTTATTTTTTAATATTCACCAATTATTCTTTTGATTCTTAAATAATTACTAATGGCTTTTATTAAATTCAAGTTTTCACAAGTGCCTATAGCTTTCTACAAAGTGCTTGAATATTTACTGATCATTCTTCTAATCATAGGTTGCATGTGATTTCTAAGATATCTTTTATTGATTTGTTATATATTCCACAATTTAAATCAATGCTTGATTGTATTTACACCTTTGGAAAACTATAATGCATGGAGCATTATTTTTCCATTGTCTAATTATTGCTTCTTCAAAAACAACTTTTCACTTTTATAAGAAGGTCAATAGTTTTTGTAAAATTAGTTATGGGATGCAAAAAATAGAATGATAACCAATACAAATGGGTGAAGTATAATATAGATATATTGCTCAAATTTCTATATCTAACATTCATGAAAAAGTTATGAAATGTTATTGAGTAGAGATTTAATTATCTAAAGACTCCTATAGTTAAGGCCAGCAAACCTGCTAGATTTTTTAATAGACTATTACCAAGAAGAGTATTAATTTAATGTTGATTTTGATTAACGATAAATCATGTAATATTCCTATATTTTGTTGCACTTACATTAAAATGCTTAAATTTGATAGGATTGGTGCATAATTTTTGCATGGGTAAATCACTTCACTCTTACATTTGACATTTATTGTATCAAGCCATGAACTACAATTGTGTTCCTTGGAGTATATTGCATGGTAGTGGAGTGCGTATGAATTTTTATATCTTATTTGAGGAAAATGGTAGGCCACAATTTATGGGAATTGTTTCTATTCATGCAATGATACCATATGCTCCATTTTTTAGTGATAAGACTTACGCGCATGTGTCTTTTACTTACAAACTACATTTTTTAAGGATGATAGGTGTAACTCTATAGCTTATAATTTTTTTTTTGGTTTAACAAATCCTTATTTGAGACCACCTTTTTATGGTGGTATATCATGTAAGACTCCAACTTGCTAAGTGAATGGAATACTATCCTTATTATTCCTTGAGAACTAAGATGTTATGCCTTAATTTTCCTTATTACTTGGTTACTTTTCATATTCTTGCTCATGCATACTACCCTTTATTTTCTATGACTATGTTTCAAAATGCTGCCCTTTCAAATCAATTATTTTTGAAGTGACTGCTTTATATATAATAGGGTAAGTGTCTTTTATTTTGTTTTGCAATGTAGTCACTTCATAAATGGCCTCAAGATCACTTACCCTATATTCTTGAAGTCACTGCTTCCTTTCACAGTCCAAACACACAATCATTAATTCATAGTCCTTGAATGCCAAAAACCTAGTGTCAATCAAGTTAAGGTCTTCAATTTCACATTCTTCATCTTTGAATCCTTAAATGTGAATAATAATAGAACTTTTCCCTCTTAAAAAGAATATTAAAAAGATTCATTTTTCTTTCTCTATTAAAAAGAATAAGAATGACAACCTTTTTTTTTATCCATTATTGTTAATATGCTCATTTTTTATTTATATCTTGAAATATCATTTTTTTTTTTGAATCACAAATTCAATTCAAAATTGACGGGTTAATGTGAGCTTATCCGTGTAGTTATCCATTATTTAAACTAGGAATCGATTTGATAAAAGATTTTGACTTTCGTGCTTTGGTTTGGGTGGCATGGTTTGGCTGCTCAGGATTATTTCGATGGCCTATGATAAAATGTATCAATAGAATATATTCTTCGTTCCGAGCGGCTGTGCCCGCCAATCGGCAATATAAACTGAGAAAGTCTAGGGAAAAACAGTTCTTTTTTTAGTTAGTTAATTACTTCACTATGCTGCTGGCTCAATTTTTGATTTTTGACTGAATTGCTAGTATCAGTCATCTTGTTTATTTGGATCGAGAGAAAAGTGATAACTCAATAAGAAAAAGATTGTACTACGATAGAAGATGGTTCCACTTGTTTAAACTCGACAATCAACATGAAGGCAATTTAATTCCATTATGTTGATCCAAATAGAATAAGTCTATCCAGAATATAAAAAACTCTTTACCTACTAGGTTACATAGTTTAGTTACAAATTTTCTTTAAATAAAAGGTCAATCTGAAATGCCATGTCATATCTGGCATATACTTCTCCTCTGATTCCATTCTTTTTTCTTTTTTTTGACGAGGTTTTGAAAGAGTATGAAAGCAAGATAGAATTTCCGGAGAATAATGATAGAGTTTCATGGAGTTTCTCAATTCTTTGGGAAATTCTTAGAATTTTCCTTCTAGATGAGGATAGGAAAGGGATATAACTCAGTGGTAGAGTGTCACCTTGATGTGGTGAAAGTCACATTATTCATGGTGAAAAATCCTATGGTTGTGGTTTAATTCTTCTTGAAAGTCCTAATCCCTAAGTGGAAAAATAACTATCCTTTCATAACTTTGCTGCCCTCCATTCACAGTGTCTTGTGATGCTTCGTGTCAGAAACTACTATATGACTATCTTGGACTGTCTGATTTCAGTGCACCTTTACACCTTATTATGCATTTTCATTATGATATTTTCTCATAGGACTATTTAATTGAGCATGGTCTACCCCTTTTCCCTCTGTACTATGCATTCCTTTTAATTTATTGACAAAACTTTAATCACATTTCTTTCTCTTTTCCTTGTCTTTTGTCTCCTTTTTTTATCACTTGGTGATATTGGGCTACTACTTTGAACTCTACCATTTTTTCATAATTTTGAATGAGTTTACCTCATCACCATTATTCTACTCTACATGAACTCTACCATCTATGAATTTCCATTGTTAAAGGACTATCCTTGACCCATGAATGCTCCTTTAATTCCTTCAGGATGCATTGATATGTGAACTACTATAATAGAACTTCTCATTCAATTCCAGTTGGATTGTGTGCACAATCATAGAGAAAAATAAATGAATCATTTGGCATAGCCTTAATTTCAACAATCATCACTAGTTTTTGTATGGTGGACTGCCCATACAAAGGTGACTTCCCTCCATTCTTGTCAGTTTAATATCCTAAAAATAGCCCTTGAAAGTGGTGAGGATAAAACTAGCACAAGCTATAAAATATAGACATACCACTCTAAATGATTCTAGTAAAGATTTGAATCTAAAAATATTTCTTCAACAAACCCTTGAAGACATTGGAAATCTAGAGACTCTAAAAAACCTTCTTTGATGATTCTACATATTGCTCCCAATGAAATACAAAATATTTTATCATGCAAGCCTCAAACTCTTTAAGTATAAGAGATTTAACTTTATAAATTATGACATGCACCTATAGGTTCAGATAGAACATTCATATGTGCCACCGAATCTAGGAAACAAGTTAGAGTTTGACATTTTTTTGCACTTAGGGAACTTAAGAGAAAGCATGAACACAGTGCAGTCCAGAATGTTTAGGAGAGTTGGGTGCAAAATAGGAACATTCCTAGCATAGATATTCCCACTTGAACATGTTGGTACTAATGGTTTGGCCCCATGAAGAACAAAACAAAAATTAGCCTACCTTACAACTTTACACTACATGCATCTAACAGTTTCTAGGGTAGTAGAAAAAAATTCACCATGACCAAACGATAAGGAGATATGAAAAATGAGAGTTTATTTTATAAAAACCTAATGTGATCCTGCATCTTTAGACATAAAATCTCCAAGTGCCATGGTTTCCGAGAAAGAGCTCATCAAATTTTTCCATTTTTTTGTACTTAGAGCCCTTAAGAGAAATCATTGCTACATTGTAGCCTAGAACATTCGGGCATGATCAGGTGTGAAAAATGAACTTTTAATACCATAAACCTACCCACCTAGAAATGTTGCAAATATTATTTTGATCACATGATGAATACAATGAAAATTATTCCACCTTGCAACTTTCTCTTCAATGCATTTGACACTTTTTCCATCAATTAAAAAATTATCACCACGAGAAAATAAAATGGAGATATAAAAAAATGAGAGAGGTTATTGTAGAGGGACCCTAATTTACCCTATAAATTTAGACATAATGGTTCTAAGTATGAAATTTTCCAAGGAAGAGCTCATAAAAGTTTGTCACTTTTTGCAATTAGAGCTCTTAAGAAGTTGTCGGTACAATATAGGTTGGAATGATATGGCATGTTGGGGTGCAAAAAAGGACCTTGCCTACCATAAACCAACCCACAATGATGTGTTGGAACTGTCACTTTGGATGAATGATGAACATAATGAAAATTAGGTCATCTTGCAACTTTATTTTGAATGCAACTGACGCTTTTTCCATCAACTGAAAACTTGTTACCATGAGCAAATGGATTGGATATATGAAAAACTAAGAGAGGTTATTTTAGAGGGACCCTGAATGCCCTTGTACCTTTAGATAGAATATTTCTAAGTGCCATTTTTTTTGAGTAAAATCTCATCAAATTTTTCTTCCCTTTCTTAGTTTGGTCTCTTAAGAGAAATCATCAGTGTAATGTAGCGTGGAAAATTTCAACATGATGGGGTGAAAAACAAGACCTTTCCTAGCATAAACCTACCCATCTAAACATGTTGGAACTATTGATTTGGTCGCATGATGAACATAACAAAAATTACACCACTTTTCAACTTTACACTACATTCATCTAACACTTTTTCTATCAATTGAAAAATTGTCACCACGGGAAAATGGATTGAAGATATGAAAAACGAAGAGAGGTTATTGTAGAACAAAACTACATGACCCTATAACTTCAAATGAAATATTTCTAAGTTCCATAGTTTTTGAGTAATAACTCGCCAAAGTTTTTTTCCTTTTGCACTTTGGTCTCTTAACAAAAATCATCAGTGTACATGACCCTATAACTTCAAATGAAATGTTTCTAAGTTCCATAGTTTTCGAGTAATAGCTTGTCAAAGTTTTTTTCCCTTTCACACTTTGGTCTCTTAAAAAAAATCATTAGTGCAATGTAGCCCGGAATGTTCCAACATGCTGGGGTGTAAAATAGAACCTTACCTAGCATAAACCTACCCATCTATATGCATTGGAATTGCCTATTTGGACACATAATGAATAGAACAAAAATTACACTATTTTGCAACTTTACACTACATGCATCTGATGCTCTTTCCATGAACTGAAAACTTGTCACCATGGGAAAATGGATTGGAGATATGAAAATGAGAGAGGTTATTATAGAGGGACCCTACATGACCCTATACCCTCAGATGGAATGTTTCTAAGTGCCATAGTTTTTGAGTAACAACTCATCAAAGTTTTCTACCCTTTCACACTTTGATCTCTTAAGAGAAATTTTCGATGCAATGTAGCTTGAAATGTTCTAACATACTGGGTTGCAAGACAAGACCTTTCCTATTATGGAAATAAGAACTCGTGATTTCTACAAGATATATAAATTATGGATAGACTAAAAAACTCACTCTTAAATGTATATTTTTATTCAAGCCAATAATGCAATAAAATTTATAGTTTACAAAGTGGATGAGAGCGGGTTACCCTCTCACACCAAGCCACTAGACATACACCATGTTTCATATATTTAGGCCTCACACACCTTATTTTAAGATAGTTTTTATAAGCATGAGGGTAGCCTATTGTCCAAAAGGAACTTATTGTGACTATACAATGCAAGCGAAGACCTCATATGAGCAATAAAATAAAATCACTTCAAAAAAATGTGATGAGATCGAAAAAGGTAGATTTCAAATGATGAGTAATGAGGCCAGAACTTTCATATAGATAAAATAGTCTTAAACACTAAGGGACAACAATCATTCAAGGGCCATGATCATAGACACACAATAAAAAACAATTGCATTCTTTCCAAGGCTGAAATAAATAAGTAGAAGGTGAGTTTGGTGTCAAACGGGATCACATGATGAGCCGAAAAAGCATGAGTTTATGATTGAGTTGGACCCAATGGTAGCTACAAGAATGAATTCATGTCAAAATTTAGTATAATTTTGAGTTTGAGGCTAAGATGGAGATATATAAATGTAACCATGATGGAGATATGAATTTAGTGGTGACAAGTTTTCATATGAGTGTAAGGATATAGATACAAGCATGAAGTCATGATGTATATTGTTTCCATAGAGTTTGAATTGATATCCCCTCTACAATCTAGATACAAATATGAAGTCATATTAAAAACTAGGAAATAATTTGATTTAAGAATTTGAAACTTTATAATATATGTGCTTTTCTCATTTTAATAGCAGTTAAAACACATGATAATGATACATATTTTAATAACCCAAAAGAAGTGATCAATAACATGAATTTATAATTCAATTTCCATACTTAAAAATCAATCCAACGAACCATCTGGGTTTTCTCTACTCTTTATTTTGTCAAGTATTGCCTCATGGTCAAACTCACACACCTTCCACAAGTTCTTGTTCACAAGTCTGCCTCCATATTTGATCAAATGAACATTGGATTCAATGAAAAGGTTTGAGTAATGTAGAATCTTACAATGTGTTTCAAAGTCCTCAAACAACTAGAAATTAGACTTCTTCACTGGGTACCTTCTAAGCCATGTTCTAGTAACAACCATTGAACATGTAGGATATTCTATTTTTTCTCCATCTGTAACTAGGGCCTCTGATTTCTTTTTGGCCTCAACATAGTGACACACGTAATAACTTGCTTCCTCTTCATTGTCTTCATCTATAATAATTGCATAAACATGCCCTGCATTGATATGTGCATCCAGTTAGATGAATTTAATGAATATTACTAAAAATATACAAAGTAAGATAAAACCAATAATTTTGTAAACTATGCAAGTAGATATATTACCTGGTTCTAATAGATCTGATACATGATAAAATTCAATGGATGATTGCATCTCTGTCATTTGTAGTGCCATCAGGAGCTGATATGTGTCAAGTGGGATTAGAATTCTTAACCACCATTCAACAACTCACTCCTTTGAGTCATACACATTCAAAGCTTGAATTGTACATGAAGAACAATATCATGCCATCTTTCATATATGGATAGTCCACCTACATTGGACCTTCTAAAAGAGTGTAGCTCACTTGATCCTGTTAGTGTAAAAAGGTCCTCATATTTTGCAATGTTAGTATCATCTACCAACAAAAAAATATACAAATAGAAGAATTACCTTCATTACCTAGACCCATAGCATGATTACACCACTAGAGATTGATCTTGCATCTATAAACTTTGGATTGTATTTTTACTTTCTCTTCCCATGCTAATGCTCTTTTAATACATGCTCCTACAACATCATGCACCCCCTTTCCATGCTCGACCTCAGATAAATTCCACATATGTTGAACACCATTAATCCTTTACATCTTGTTCAACCAATAAAAAATTATAGAGTTCTTAGTACAATTATCTAGCCATATGCTATGCTGACTAAATGATATGCCCCTACTAGCCAAATTAGCGTAGAACATTTGAAAGAAACCTTGCATGAAATCTATAGAATGTGTGTGATAATCATTGATGTAAAAGTGATTCTCCCTCAATACCTTCATGTCCTCCTCTATACTATCAATTGCATGAATGAATACTATATGCACAAAGTATAGCAACTTGTGTGGAGTTGTAGTATTGTGATTGCACCTCGTTTTGTGGTTGTAGTGTGTAGTTTTCTACAAGTCAACTTCTAAAATGATTCTATGAAGTGGAAACATTTCCTTACATAACTTGAACTATGATTACAACCATTGATCTCTATGTGTATCCCTCACATACTCATTAACCACATGATCACAAAAAATTCCCATAAATTGATACATTGAAATCTTATGATTGACCAATTCACACTTTTTTGCTTCTTTCCCATATTTTAGACCATAGGCCACTATCTTGTATTTTCCAAATTCCATAGTTTAATTTCCAACTGCATCTGTTGGAAAATTGCAAAGTGTTGCAAGCTAGCAAAATGAACACATGTGCCATCCAAACATGATTTCTTGAAAAATTTGACCTTCCACTCTTTCAAATAAAATGGTAGATATAAAATACCTTGAAGATGTAGGTGGAGGCCTTATGTTACATTCCTTCAAAACATTGTTATTATGCATATCTACACATATACGTTGATAAAAATCATAATGGTTAGAAAAATAAATATGTACTCTACAACAACAAGTAGTGCATGTTTGATTTATTTTGAATCAAAATGGCTTTAGCATTCCAAAACCCTTTGAATTTTTTTAACTTGAGGATACATCTCTACAAATTTTGTTGAAAAGGGATTTTCATATCCATTTTTTTTTGGATGTGGTACATGGATTGAACTACCAATTATCCTTCTTACAAAATCTCTTTGATTGGGAGAGACCCTTGTGTTACCCTTCAAAAATTCTTGTATTAGAGATCTCAAGGCTTGAAAAATTTCTTTATCTTTCTGTGATAGTCTACTCGAGAATTCCCATAACTCATTGTTATTTGGATCCTCCACTCTTTCTTGCCTTCTTTTGGCTCTCATTAGGGATGATCTACTTATTTTCAAAGTTTTACTCATCTTTGAAAGGAGCATCTTATTCCTAGTTTGATTTCTTACCAATTTTGATGTCATCACATGTCATGTGGTATTACTACCTCTTTTGCGCGAGGTAGAACCCAAACTCTCATATGCATTCTTTGAATTCTTTACAATGGATTTATCACTTGAGTAATCTAATGTTCTTATCCCAAGAATCTTCATGATAGGCCTAAATTTTAGTCGCCTCATCATTTCAACAAATAGTTGACATCTTATAGGCTCATTTAGTTTCTCAAAAGATAATCTCCATATCCTCCTCACATGTATTTGACAAGTATAGTTTAGAATCTTATCAGCCATTGGTTTCAAAACATTAGCATTAATATCAATCAAATATTTAGGTTTTCTATGCAAAACTCTAGGATAAGTTCTCAAAGGTAAATTAATGACATTAGGAATGTCAACAACATTGAGGATAGATGTTGTACCTTCAATCAAAGATGAAATGATGTTGTACCTTGAAATTGAAATGTAAAAGATGTTGTACCTTCAACTTGAGATGTGGTATGTGGGTGTCTTCAAGGAGAGATGTTTTTGTTGATGTAATTTCAACACCACCTATTGTAGACGGTGTTCCTTCAACTAGAGATGTGATTGTTGATGTACTTTGAACATGACATATTGTAGATAGTGTGCCTTGAAATTCAATTATGGTTCATGATGTTCTCCCAAACTTGAGATTCATTTGTCTCATTACATAGGTTTTTGCATCAGTTCCCTTTGTGATGCCAATTCAACATCTCTCTTAGATTGCATTGGAATTTATTCTTTTATGGGGTTCAATTTCTTTTCTTCATGAACTTTCCTTTTTTTTTCTTCTCCTTGCATTTTTGGCTTCACATTCATCTAGCGTTACATGTTTTTCTCATTTCCTTGACATGATGTTGAATATTACATGTTCACAAACACAAAAAGAGAAATTAAGTAATGCTCACTAATACAAAAAGAATCGGAATCAAATGAAGATGATTGCAATTGATCTATGTGAGAAGGTCATAAGAATTTTTTTTTAAATTTAAACAAAAAACCCTTGATAAATAATTGAATTGTACAAACATGACAAATATGATCTCATATAATCAAATTTTATCTAAAAAATTCAAATTTACACCAACATAATTGTTGAATAGAAACACGATAGTCACTTTAATTGATCAAGATTATCATCATCCTTCTCAAACACACCTAAATATAGAGGGCAACAATAATACTCTTTCACCAAGGGCATATCGTTTTAGTTCACGGGTTTTCATTAGTATGATGCAAACATGTAGAGCTTAAGATCACAAAGGTATGTGTGATGACCTTGGAGTTCATGACCATTGGCTGATTTAATGAGGGGAAAGGGATTGTACTTCATGAAAAAAATAAATTGTTTGCTTTGAGTGTGATTGTAAATATTTTAAATGACTATTTTAAAAACCATAAGAAAATACCAAGTCTAAAAAAGGAAGTAACATAGATAGTTTCAAAGTATTTAATAGAAAGAAGTAGAAAATTTATTCATAACAGTTAAAGGGAAACACGTAATAAAGGATAGTCATAAGTCTTTATGACAGTCATAGCACTCCACCGTGTATGAAATAAACCCAAAATATAAAGGATAGAGTCAAAGAATGATAGCAACCATCACAAGGTATATCACCATTTCAATAGAGTCACCTCAAGGTGTTTGAGTACGGTTTAGATCTCAATGAAAGACATAGGCATTCAAAACAAGAGAAGGGACAACAACAAGTTTGAGAGGGAAGATTATATAGCCTTATGACTGTAATGCAGTCTAAGGGGTAGCCTTTCCAAGAAGGGACAACAATAAATTTGAGAGGGTAGTAGTAAAAGGATAGTCACTTTCAATCCAAGAAAGGAACACAATATCAATACGAAGGTTATGCAATTAAGAAGCCATCCAAATGGTTATAATGAGAATAGGAGACAAACAACAAAAACTATGCAATGAAGGAGATTTCAAAAAATGTAATGAACTTAGAGAAGGTTACAAAGGACAATGAACATAATGTTGAGGAAAACCACCATTAAGAAGGGTAATGAAGGAATTATTGACCAAGAAGATGGTAGGGGCAAAACTATGATAGTCTTAGGTAAAGAACCATGGATATGAAAATGAACATGCACAAGACCAATGAAGACATTTGAGAGCATCCTAAAATGAAATAGGATAGTCATAATCTTGTTTAAAGAGTACTTCCTCAATGGCTACATGCATTGGAAATAATGAAGAACCTATAAGAGGACAAAGATAATCAATGTAGACTATCAAGAGAAGAATCCATATAAGGACAACTCTTTCACCAATGGCACCAATAATACTCTTTCAAAATAAATACATTTATGAAAGTCAAAATGGACTTGTCCATAAAATCATTTCGATGGGATAAAATTTTCATATGTATATTGAATGGTAATAAGTAGAATAATTAATGCAATATAAGGTAACTTCTTCTTCTTCCTCATATTTAAGAGCTCTAAACATCTCAACGAATACTTGCATGAAGATGTCTATCTAATTTGTCTTACCCATGGTATAAAAAGAACTCATTAGATATTCCTCTATTATTTTGAAATGGATTTTACCAACATATACAACAAGAAAATTAGTGCTCAAAAGGTGATGGAGCAAGCATAATACATTACTACAACAAGTAAACTATATAAAAAGGAAATTTCTTGTTGGATAAAGTGTAGAACAAGATAAAGGAAAGAATTGTGGGCCTGCATCATGGGTCAACTCCCTTTTTTACCGTTTTTGGAAAATTCAATTTGGTTATTGCTAAATTTGGTGAGTTCCAAATTTGGAGAGTGAAAAATGTGCTGAAAAACAACCTTTGCAATTTGGTAAGCTCCAAAATTTCTCTATAGAGAATTTGTAATTGTGAAGGCCTTAAAACTACACAAAGACCTACAAAGGGGAGAGAGAAGAGTGGGAAAGACCTATAGGAGTAGTAAGGGATGGAGGGATAGGTTTAATGAGCTTTACTGATAATGAAGAGGATAAGAGAGAAGAGTGGGAGAGACCCAAAGGAGTAGTAATGTGATAAGGATTAAGAGACTTAGATATGGATAAGGAGGGATGAAGAAGCAGAGAAGGATTGAGAGACCTAGAGAGGGGAGAGTTAGAGAGGTGAGGGGGAGAGAGAGTTGATAGATAGAAGAGAGGGAGATAGAAAGGGAATAATTGGTAGAGGATTAAAAAGGGACAGAGGGAGAAGCTTACATGGAGGGAGTGAGAGGAATAGGGAAGGAGGAGTTAGAGAGGAGATTCCATAGAGATGGGAGTGATAGAGAAACAAGGAGGGGTGAGAGATAGAAGAGAGGGCGAGAGAAACTAAGAGGTAGAGAGGTGAGAGATAGAAGAGAGGGTGAGAGAAAGAGAAGTTTTAGTAGAGGAGTAAGAAGGGATAGAGGGAGAGGTAGACATGGAGGGAATGAGAGGCATAGGGAATGAGGAGTTAGAGAGGAGATGATGTAGAGAGGGGAGGGACAAAGAAAAAAGGATGGGTGAGAGACATAGGGTGAGAGCGATAGATGAGGGGGAAGGGTGGGTAATGAGACAAGGAGGGAGAGGTAGATAGGTAAATAAGGAATGAGGGAGAGTCATGTAAATGGAGAGAGAGAGGGTGGGAGGAAGAGGTATTGATCAAGATAAATAAGATAGATGGGAAAGCAACAATAGTAGAGGGAGAGAGAAGAAGAGAGAGGTGGGGGAGAGAGAATAAAATGAGAGATAATTTCACAACTTGAGGGAAAGAGGGGTAAAGAGGAGGGAGAGAGGTGGAGATTGAGGGAAATAAATAGAGAGCCTTGAGATATATAGAGGTGAGAGACCTATAACCTAGGGAGAGAGGGGTGAGAGACATAGGGGGAGAGATAAGGGTGAAAGAGATAGATGGGGGAGAGGGGTGGGTAACGAGACAAGGAGTGAGAGACCTATAGATGGCTAAGGAGGGATGGAGAGGAAGACAAGGAGTAATTGAGAGACCTAGATAGGGGAGAGGTAGAGAGGTGAGTGGGAGAGGTGAGAGATAGAGAGGTGAGGGGAGAGATAGAAGAAAATGAGAGAGAAACATTTACAACTTGAGGGAAAGAGGGCTAAGGAGGAGGGAGAGAGGTGGAGAGGGAGGGAAATAACTAGAGAGCTCTAAGAGATATAGAGGTGAGAGACCTATAGTCTAGGGAGAGAGGGGTGAGACATAAGGTGAGAGATAGGGGTAAGAGAGATAGAGGAGGGAGAGGGTGGGTAATGAGATAAGGAGTGAGAGATGTAGATGGATAAGGAGGGATGGAGAGGAAAACAAGGAGTGATAGAGAGACCTTGAGAGGGGAGAGGTAGAGAGGTGAGAAGGATAGAGAAAGGGAAGTATTGTTAGAGGAGTAAGAAAGGATGGAGGGAGAGGTATACATGGAGGGAGTGAGAGGTGTTGATGGTTAAAATGACACAAACAACATTAAAACAAAATATTTCTACTCTATTTCTCCTGAAAAAGAAAGACAACATGTAGTAGCCTAACTCCCAAGGTCCTGGTAGTTGGTTCTCAATTGTCTGATGTCACTCAATTGGTTCATGCAACTGTAATATTCAAGGGGCCTATGCTAGTAACAAATGATTCAAGCTATGACTCTTTTTATCAAAATAATTCCTATAAATCAATGGTTTTTAAATAAAAGAAAAAGATAGAATAAAGGGGTAAACCAGTAAGTATGAATCAACTTTATTTATCATCCAGACATATATCTTCAATAATGAATGTTTCTTCCAATCAGATCAAGAAAACCATAATATGACACAATCTACAGCGTAATCTATACCACTGTATACATTTTATGTGCTTAATTAACTTCACAATCACATATCACAAATAATTCAAGGACTTTTCAAAACAACACACATTCATTCATCATCAAGATCATAGGTCAACAAACTTTAATAACTTCAATTCAATGACAATCTAATAAGATAATCTTTCAATCTGGTTTCTTCTAATGACTTTCATCACATAAGAAACTATCATGCTTTAGCACAATCACTAGCATTCAGATGGATTATAACTTATTAACCTTATCAAACAAAACAACTCAATGCAAACTCCATATTGCGTTAACCTGTAAATTCTATTAACTATAAAAGATCAAGTACAATGTATCTCTACAAAAACTCTACAAAATTCTATCTCCTAGCATTAGGTAAGCCAATCTAGTTCTCAATTAGCCGACCTTTACAATATGATACCCATCAGGTATTTATAGATATACAAAGCTCGAACCCTACTTCTATTTTAGGCATTCCACCTTTTTAGGAACTAAACTTTCTTGGAAACTTAGATCAATTTGATCTTGAGTCTTTACATTAAAACTTTCAGTTTGATCTAAAAATAGAAGATAGAATAGAAGAGGAAGTCATGCATTGAAAAAGCTATTAGTGCTGTATGCATGCAACATGCAAGGAAGGAGAACATTATGCATGCATGATTTTTATGCATGTGAAGCTGGATCCGTAGTGAACTCATCATAACTGGTAAGGACTTGTTGTAAAGCATCCATAGCTAGCCCATCAATCTAGTCATCTTCAAATCTGATCCAATCCAATTCAACTGCAGCAAACTCTTTCATACTTTTCACCTTTATCAATTCTCCCCCTGCAGCTTTTATCTCTTCTTTGACTTCTACAAGTTGATCTATTACCAAGTCTCCTCCATCATCCCTCTCCTACATGAGTCCTTGAAATATTTCATTCCATTTCTCTTTAACCTGACTCAAAGGCATGCCATCTTTTTTCATTACATTCACATCTACAATTATGGCCACGACTGCTTCCAACTCTTCCAACTGCTCAATTAAATTATTAACTGCTTCTTGAATCTCATCCTTATGCTTGCTCAAAAAGCCAGTCCTAAACTTAAGTATACGAGAATTCTTCTCTACAAATTCTTTGTTATCATCTTCAAGTATAGATTGTTCTAGAAGAGTAGTTAGAGGCAATGCATTTACCTTTTTGAACTTTTCACTATACTCTTTATACTCTTCTTCTTGTTTTTCTGATGCCTCAATGTATTGATGCATCTCTTTTATTACTCCTTCTGCCTCCTTGTAGGCTTCAAATCCTTTTGCTAAAACCTCACCTACCTCACGGTTCAATTTGTCTATCCATTTGTCTACCATCTCCACCTTACCTTTAACTTGCACCAAATCATCTACCTCCTTTTTGCTTAACAAAATAGGAGTCTCAATGGCTGCAACTTGTTGTGACCTTGGAGAGGAGACACTCTTCAAGAATGAATGTAACTAATCCAATTGAGCTTTAAGCTCATCCTTCTTTTGTTTGTCCTTCATCATTCTTGATTTAGTTATTGAAGCCACTACATCAATTAGATTCATTTGTTGATTCCTAGTGGGTCTTCCCAAATTAACCGTAGTCAATTGATAGTTCGTTAGCTGCATATCCCCTACCTCCTTTTCTGTCATAGGCATGGCACATTTAGCAACTATCTCCCCTTTATCTATGAGTCTGGTAGAATGTAAGATTTTAACCTTCTTCTTAGGCCTTTCTTGTTCAATTCCCTTCATCATGTTCTCCCAATTAAGAGGTTGAGGAGGTGTTCTGGCTCTCTTTTGTAGGTCTAACTTCAACCATATAGGAGCACTGGGAGCAGTCATCATCACGGATGAGGAAGCAACAATTGTAGAGGGTGGCTGAACATTTACCTCAGGATGAAAATCAACCTTTTCTTTCTCTTGTTGCTCCTGCAGCACATGCATCTGCACCAACTTCTCAGCCTCTTCTTTATCCTTTTGTTCTTTTCTCTTCCTTCCTTCCTCTTCTTCTCTTTCTTGAACTTCCTTTTCTAATCTTTATTTTTCCAAAATCTTTTGTTTCTTTTTTTCTATCCCCTCTATTTCTAAGGCCTTGAGCTTCTTTTCCTTTTCCCTTTCTTCTTCAGCTTGCTATTTCTTTATTAGCTCTTCAACATCTCTTTCTTTCTGTCGAGCTTCCTCTACAAGTTTTAGTTTAGCAACTAGGATTTCCTTTTCCCTCTGGTTTCTTGCTTTCTCCTCCTCAAGATCATGGATCTTTTGTATCAATTCTAATTTGTCATTTTCTACTTTGACCTTGAGCTCATGCTCTCGCTGCCTCATTTGCTTCTCTACTTCATCAGTTGTTTCCCTTGTTTCAATTTGTTTTGCCTTTAATTGCTGCTGGTGAAGTAGAGCATCAACTTGTATCTTAGCATCCATTTCCTTTTGCTTCTCTGTTGCAGCCCTTGCATCAAAATCTCTTGTAGCATCTTCAAATAGTTTCCATTGCTCTTCTTGTGTTAAAATTTGCTCAATACTTTGCTCTAGAGGCATTTTTTCTTGTAAATCCTTTTCAGATAGAGTTTCATCTGAGTCTGTCTCAACTTCTAGAATTTCCTCATCTACTTCTTTTCCCTTAGTAGTTTCAGCTATGCCATAAAGTGCTACCTCCTGAACTTCTTTACTCCTTTTCCTTGTAAGTGGGACTTGTGTGGATGACTCACCCAATGTGGGAATAGAAACAATAGATCCTATTGGAACATCTCCCTTTGGTGCCTCTTCTTCTTCATCGACCACCTTAAGCTCTATTTCTTCAACATCTGGAGGAAAGAATTCTAATGGCTCCTTGGAAGGTGTCTTTCTTTTAATTCTCTTGTATCCTTTACCCTTCTTAAGGACTAGTCCTTGAGGAGCTTGAGATTTCATCATCAACCATTGCACACTTCTATCCAAAACTATTCTTCCAATTTTCTTAATATTAATTGTTTCTTCCTCATTCTAGTCTATTGGATCTAAGCTTTTGGTGCCAATGTTCAAGGCTTCATATGAGGGATCCAATATAATTCCATCATCTGCCAATGTGTCAAGAATATTTTCTTTAACACCCAACTCTGCCATAAGTGCAACCAACAATCTTTCATAGTTCTTCTTCCTTAAGTCATACTCATCTTGCCGATCGCACCAAAAGTCCTCTAACAAATTAAAGTGTCTAGTGAACGCTGAAGGTAATAAGGCATACATTTTCTTCCTTGGATCAAAATACTTATGGGTTGTATACAATCCCAATTTCAATTGTATCAACTCATTACAAACTACCTTTGCTCCCTTAAAGTGTTGACAACCATATTCCCCCAACTTCATGGGAAATTTATGACATCTAGTTTTATGCTTGATCCCAAACCTAGCATTAACTCTGATAGCTTGATACACAAACTCCATAAGCACTATTCTATTATTGCAGCATCTTGGAAGTAAATATGGATGGCCTTCAAAACCAAATAACTGGAAGTATGTAAATTTGGGGTATTGGATGTACCAACTTCCCCATTCAGCAATAAAAGCCATAGCTTTTGGACTCAACCTGTATCCTGCATCTCCACTCAACCGATTGATGACCACATATAAAAATGCATCATTGACTCTTCTGAAATGAGTCTCAACAACTTGAAGAGATAACTGATCATAATGTTCCCATACCTTCTTTTTCCCATCCAAGACTCCTATTATACCTACTCTGCTTAATCCTGGGAAAATCCCCAATCTTGCTACAACATAAACCACATAAGAAGTCATGAAGAAAGATTTAGTCTATCTAACCCTTGTGAGCTGATCATGTATGGCATCAAAAAAAATAATTGACTAATCAAACTATTAATCACCTTGAAAGATTACTTGAATGAAATGAAACATCCATTCCTTGAAGTGGAAGGTATCCCTCTTCCCAAACACTCTCGACAACATTAATATTAAGTCAGATACCTCCTTCTTGAAATCTGCCCTCTTTGGCTGGTTTGCAAGCTTTCTTAAAGATTTCTTCTCTATGTTTAACCATTTTTTGTTTAAGTGAGACTTATTGGAGTCTTTATGCTTGCTATATTTCTCTGATGCCTCTGCTTCAGCTAGCTGCACCAAGTTCTTGGGATTAGGAACATTAAATATACTTTAGAACATTTGCGGAGTAAGATCTACAATTACATTATTTTGTGAATCCATGCATAGTCTTGTAGCAGGATTGTAAGTACTGGCTACTGTCAATATCAACTCCGGACACTGAACTGATAAAGGAAACACAATGATATGTGCGAGATCGGAGTCAACAATCCTTTATGTTCTCCCTGTCAAGTTTTTTCATTTTGCAAAGGTCTCTTCATGTAATTCTTCAAAGCTGTAGTAGCCTAGATTAGTATCCGTGATATCTGACCAGTCTGATTCCACCTTGCTCACTTTCACCACTGGATTCCTATGATCATACCTCAATGTATAAGGCAGTTGTTCTGGTTTCACCTTCTTTATTTTTGGTGTTGTCTTTGATGTTCCAGCCAGTTGATTCCTTCGAACAGCCTCTCCTGACGTTCCTGACATCTTTCAATTTTCTTGCAAGAAAACCTCTAATTAGATCTTTAGATATCATCATAAAACATGCTTTTAAAACATACCTGTTACACATACATCAAAGTCGGAACCAGAAAAAAGCTCAAAAAAATCTCTTTTACAACACTGCCAGACTCAGAGCAAAAACTAATAAAGATACTTCAGCTAATAACAAATGGGCTCAGGGTTGGAAACAGGATCGTGGTCAGAACTGGGATCGAAACAAAAAAAGGATTTGTTTTTCTTCCAATTTTCCAATTTTCATATCCGGTTTCAACTCCGCCTCCACCTCTGTCTAGGTTATCATTACTTTTTCAAAGAAGACTTTTATTACATTCGGAGCCGAAAATGGGATAGAAATGGAATCGATAACTTTCGCAAAACAAAATTCTTAAGTTCATAATCTATTTCGATCCTGCCTCCGCCTATGTTATCATATACTTCAAGGAAACCTTTTAGAACTTGGAGTCAGAAACGGGATAGAAATGGAATCGATAACTTTTGTAAAACAAAACTCTTAGGTCCATAATCGATTCCAATCCCGCCTCTGGCTATGTTAATCATGACATCATCAAATACTTTATTCATTTTCAACTCAACTTCATGATTAAAACCTAGGTTGCTATAAAATGGAAAAGGAGCTTTAAAACTCCACACTCATATGACCGTGGGGAACAATTGCATTTTAGGGCCATTATTTAAATCTTATTTAACTGTGATCATCAAGCGATATGAAACCCTAATGTAACAAACCCGATAAAAAAAACTAGGGCATGAGTTTAAACCTTGCCATTCTACACATACAACGAAACCCTAATTTAAACAATAAATCTAATCTACCCTAACTCACTATAAAATCTCTAATCTACCTCACTGTAGATTACTAATTTAACAAACGCCATTAAAACCCTTAATCTAATCTAATCTACTGTAAACCAAAAACAAACACAACATAATCACGATTAAGATGTGAAAGCGACTACGCCTAAAAGTAGAAAGAAACGACATGAACATACAAGAAAACAAAGATTTAAAGCAAGAGAAACAAGACTAAACAAGAACCTACTCATTCAATCATATCAATAATCATAAATTTTCCTTAAAACAAAATGATCGAACACATGAGCAAATATAAAGTAGGACACAACAATCACGACTGTAAATCAACAAAGAACAACAAAGATAAGAAACCTACCTCAAACAAAAATAAGCCCGAGCTAACTTTCTGAATTGATTTCACACACAATATCCCTTCTCTATCTTGATCAATTTTCTCAAACAAACTCTGCTATTGCTCTTTCGTGCTCTTAGATTTTTAACAATAACAATAATGATCGGTTTAACCCTTAATAAAGGTAAATATGTGAATTTCTACCTACACCGGCAACCACCATTAATGCATTAAAGCACAGTAAAGGTAGAGTCGGAACTGTAAGAGGACGAACACTCATCTGCATTGCAACTTTAGTCAAAAAGTTAACAACAAAAAGTGGTGGGGGTGGAACTAAAATGGAAACATAATCTCAAATTTATAAAATTTCCAAACCCCATGCCCATTCCGGTTCCGGGTCCGACAACTAAAAACAAAACAAAAGTAAATACAAAATGTAAAGTAAAAGACCGACCTAATAAAACAAAACAAAAAGACCGAGACTAAGCAAAAATAAAAATAGTGGAGGCGGGATCGGAATAAATTGTGATTTTGCAAATTTTGATAATAACCATCCTAATACCCACTCCAGCTCCGCTTCTGCTAAAGACCAAAACAAAGGCAAAGAAAAGACTATCGGGATAGAACCAAAAACAAGCCTCAAAAAAACCTTCAGAACTCGATTCAATTTCGGTTCCGATTCCGACAAACTCAAAAAACAAAATAAAAGATAAAAAACACAAAAAGGGGGACCCATTTTGACCAAGGCAAAAGGTGGGGTGGTTATGCAGGGCATAACAAGAGGGATAGGGAATGACGAGTTAGAGAGGAGATGATGTATAGAGGGGAGGGTAAAAGAAACAAGGAGGGGTGAGAGAAATATGTAAGAGATAGGAGTGAGAGAGATAGAGGGGGGAGATGGGTGGGTAATAAGACAAGGAGGGAGAGGTAGAGAGGTAAAGAAGGAGGAGGGAGAGTCATGGATATGGGGAGAGAGAGGGTGGGAGGAAAGGTGGTTATCAACAGAAAGGAGATAGATAGGAAAGAAATAATAATAGAGGGAGAGAGAAGAAGAGAGAGGTAGGGGAGAGATAGAATAAAATGAGGGAGAAAAGTTCACAACTTGAGGGAAAGAGGGGTAAGGAGGAGGGAGAGAGGTGGAGATGGAGGGAAATAACTAGAGATCCCTGGGAGATATAGAGGTGAGAGACCTACTGTAGACACTCAATATCTTGATTGATATCATGCACTTGATCCCGATTCACTAACACCAATTCTTTCTTAATCGCTTCCACACTAACCAATTAATTGAATAATCTTTGTTTAATTAATTTCCCCATTAAATCAAATAATACACTTTATCAGATTTATTTTATCGTCTCCTAATAATCCCCTTTTAATTAAATAAAACTATTTTATTTAATTAAATCCTAATGTTCCTCTTTTAATTAAATAAATCTATTTTATTTAATTAAATCCTAATGTTCCTCTTTTAATTAAATAAATCCATTTTATTTGGTTAAATCCTAATGTTCCCCTTTTAATTAAATAAATCCATTTTATTTAATTAAATCCTAATGTTCTTTTAATTAAATAAATAAAATTTATTCTAGTATCCTCTCATATGATTTAAATAAACACAAACATTTAAATCATGTGTCACAAATCAACTAATCTCATCTAAGTTAATTAATCCTAAATTAATTAACTCCTAAAACTAATCCCCATTCCTCTATCTTTTGACTCTACCCTAAGGTAAGTCAACCTTGGTCAAGTAGCGCATATAAATCAATTTATTTGATTTACTAATTACCTTATTTTCATTCAAAAAGTGGAATATTCTTGGAATATTCCACCCACTTGACTTTTCTCTCTGAAGGACTTTGTCCTCTTTCTTGAGCCACCTTGGCATTAAAATCTCTTACATGCCCTCTTCTTACATGAGCCACCTTGGATTTAAATGGAATCCTACACATTCTCTTACAAAAGCCACCTTGACATTTATTCTTCTTACACATCACATCTTCCAAAATGTCCTCACACATGTGTGAGCACATCTCCCTAAAGATTGATTAGCATGTTGACAAGTGGCATTATGCTATTGGTCTATTCTATAATCCCACATTCATCAATATTCTTCACTCTTCCATCCTTGGCTTCTATAAATAGAGGCATCATTCTCACAATTTGGATCCATCAACTAAGAGCACAATTACTATAGCCATTTAAGTTCATAGCATTTCATATTTCCATCCATTGTAGCAAGATTATAGCCATTTTTCATACTTTTTTCATCAAATCCATCATCAAGCTTATCAAGGGGTTAGGAAAGGGATTCTTTCCACATGAAAGGAGCACTAATCCCCCTATGGGATGATAGTTTGAGCATTTAGAATAGTATTTCATTTAGTATTGTATTTGATATTTTACTTTGTTTTCATGTTCTTGTGTTCAAATTAATTTCACAGGGAATGCTTGTTTCTTGGCTAATGATCACTTGATTTTTCATGTTTGAGCAGGTATAGAAGGAGCATTCACATTTTGGTGCTAGAAGGAGGGTGAATTTCTTGAAATTAACATGTTTTTTGGTCATTTCTATTTATTGTTTGTGTTTCTAGGATACGACGCTAAAGAGGTCAAACAATGACGCAATTGTTGCAGCATCGCTATATAGTGATGCTACCCCTATTTTCAAAATGTGACGCTGTCTGGGTTGCTTTGATGATGATAGGTCAAATTCAAAAGTGCGACGTTGGGAGAACTAGCAGCACCTTTGTCATCTCTATTTTCTCCACAGAGTGACGCTAATTTACTAGAGCGACACTGGAAACTCCAAATAGTGACACTTTCGTGGGATTAAATTTATTTTAACATGTTTTTTCAGGTTCTAATTTCTTCTGATCTTTGACCTATTTTGTGGCTCTATTTTCTATAGGTTGACCAAATTTTGCAAGTTGAGGTGATAAGGAAGAGGAGGAAACAAGAAGAAAACATCCTATGGAATTTTCCATTTCATGAATGTTAAAAAAGTGTTTATTAACACTTTGGGGACATTTATGATCCCATCTTTGGACGTTGTTACCTTTAGTTTTAGGACTCAACTACATTTCGTTTGGGTTTTAAAAAGAACACACAAAATCTTTCATTTTTCTAAAATTTGGTTAAAAATAACCTTAGAAACTCATTAGATTTTGTTTGGGCTTTAAAAATTGAATAATCAACTTCACACTCAAATTTAGTGCTATAAAAAGAACTCATTTATGTTTTGAGGGCTAACTTTTTTTTGTGTTTGTCTTGTTTTCCACTCTTCTTTACAAACTCGTGTCATTTCAAATGCATATGCACTTCTCTCATGCTTCATGGCGATCTTGAGAATCAAAATAATTTTAGTGACATTAGGTTGTCTAGAAGATTGTCTCCACACTTCAAATTTGGGTTTTAAAATTTAATAAAACATGTGAGTGTGAAGAAAAGGCATTGTGTTTGCTCCCGCCTAAATGTGTTAGGTGGTCGAACTACAAATGCACTTCTTTGCCATTTTTTACCCTTAGAGAATCTTCCTTGGTGTGAAAAAGTACTCACCCCAAGAGAATGACTCAAACTGGTAACGAGCTAAACACCAAGCTACTCCCAACCAGTATATAAATTTGAATGTTGAGGAAATATTAGCATTATAGAACTTCCTACGAAAAAGAAATTGATACTCTTTATTGGGTTGATCTTGCCTCTCGTGTGGCCTTCTAAACGAGTGCCTTTATTATGAACCAATTTGTGTAGAATCCAAAATCCTCATCTATTTTTTGGTGTTAGGAGGTCAAACCTCCGAAGTCGTCCCACATACTTGTGGTTCAAATTAGAGATGAAGAGTTTGTCATGGGAGATTCATGAGAAATCGAAGCTTGGCTGATTTGAGAAGTGTGTGCCGAGAAAGGGGGAGCTAGTGTGGTCAAGATTCTAATCATCCACTTTGAATAAGCACAACTGGAGAAATCCAAGTGGGAATCCATAAAAATTGTCTTTTCTATCCTAGGGTTGTGCATTGTTTCAGAATCAAAACACTTTGCTTGGATCTAAAACATTAGAAAACACACATTCAACAAATCATCAAATTTCAAACCCTATGAAAAGATAAAATAGCTTTGAAAAGTCCACATATTACTACTTTTCCATATGGATTCTATCCTTAGAGGCTTCTAAATATTTGGGCCTATATCTCAATTTTCTCTCTCGAAAGTCAACAATACAAAAATTGTGCATTTGATTCCTTGATTCTCACACAAAGGGCCTTGTGGAATGAAAAGAAGTTAAGAAAGACATTTAGTTTGAAACTTAAACAAGACATCAGATGAAATTAATTGAACCCCACACATGTGCTTGTTTATCTTTTGTATTATGGTCTTTTGAGAAAACATTGATCTTTTGGTTTGAATTACTCTTAGGGAAAAACATGTTCTTCAAAACCCCGGTCTTGAAAACAAATCCATCTTAGGTTCATTTAGGATAAAAAAAACTAATCATTTCATCCATCTAAAACATCAATCAAATCCAATTTCATAAATAACTTTTGGAACCTTGGAAAAAATCATTCATATTAGACTTTTGGTAAATCCTTCAATCAAAATAAAAATCACTTTGTTTGGATAAGTGTGTGTGGATGAATCCTTCCTCATACATCTAGTTATATTATCATCCTTATGGAAAATTTTAAACTAAGGCAACATCCAACATCTTGGGATTTATAAGTCCATTATCCAAATCAAACCCAATCCAAATCAAAATGAAAATCCTAAAGTCTAGCATTGATCCAAAGTTCCAAAAATTTTAAACACCCATATCATTCACCCCTTTCATCCTTCATCTCATAATTGGTCCTAAATTCCTTCGAGGTCAACATGGTTAAAACAAAAGAAGAACATGGAATATAAACTTGATTCATACATCATGAGTGGTCCAAATCAACCAAACTATCAAAGCCTTACAATGCCAAGTGATTATCAAAACTCATATTTATACAATCCATACATGGGATCATTACCCTCTACAAACCTCAATGGTACAAAAAATCTGAGTATGCCCCATCTAAATTTTGGACCACCTTTCCGGATGGTAGATTTAAATCAAATTCAAAACTTATAAATCTATCAACCAAACAATCAATACATGAATCCTCAACAACACAATATTATCCCACCAAATCAATACATGCCAAATATGAATATACCAAGTATAAGCTTACAAAACATCAACATATCAAATCCACACTTGGTGAACTATGGGATAAATACGTTTACAAATCAAACCAATATTGTTCAGAATACAGGAAATATACTGACAACTCAATGTATTGATCCAAGTCAAGGTAACCTCATGCAAAATCAAAGTTACCCAAATCAAAGCAATATGATTCCCAACCACAACAATGTTCAATGTCAACCTATAATGTAAAATCTAAACATCATCCCAAATCAGAACATTGTCCAAAATCAATACATTCCAAATATGCTTGCTCAAAAACCAAATTAACTATATCAAGGATATCAAGATCAAATTTTGGGAAATAAAATTACTTCACTTAGGAAATTAATTGATTTATATCACCAAGAGACATATGTACCTTAAAATATACACACTACAGAAGGATTATCTCATCAAAACATTGAGTTTTCTCCACAACCACTTCAAGAAAAATATCCCCAATGTCAAGAGGTTGGATATCAAGATCAAAAACATTAACAACAAACCCAATCACCACATCTCCAAGATCAATCACAACAAGAATCACCTCAACAAACACAAATCTCATAAGATCACAAACATGAATACACTTCTTTTGGAGAGCCAATCGAATCAGTGCTAAGAAAGATAGTTAAGGCAAAACTCATCACTCTTCCAAAGGTAAGTGCTTTCAACTCTATCCTAAACTTCCCTTGGAATAGGGGTGGATCTTATTGTGAGTATCATAGAGAAAATCTTCATAAAAAATAAAATTGTATTCAACTCAAAAATCACATCCAAGATCTTATTGATCAAAAAATAATAAATGTTGAGGTCAATGATCAAGATTCAACCACTAGTGATAACTTTGACAGTCTCTCCACCACAACTGTTGAGGATAATAATCAAGATCTACCCATAAATGAGTACATTGAATATTTTTTTACCTCATCCAATGATAAAATCAACATACATCAAGTGTCACTTTTTAGTCATGATTGAAACCCCTCAACAATATCCTACAATGATCTATTTCAAGGAGTGTTATAATTATTTGATCCCATTTACATAATCCAAGATCCATCAACCAATGATCATGTTGATAATGTATCTACATCACCTAATGAGTTATAGGACATATCTCCAGAGTTTATTCCGAAACATGATCATCATCTTTCACCAAAGTCTAGCAGTGGTCCTTTCCAAGACATATTGACATCCTTTGACCTCATGGTTGCAGATATTGAAGGGATCACCAACTCAACACTTGATCCAAATCTACTCAAAGATCAAAAGGATATTGAGCCACTCCCAATGCCTAATGAAGAGGTCCAAGAACCCTTTGTAAGAAATCCATACTCTAAAATTGACCCATGTCAAGAATTTGATCTAAAGTATGTCAAAAGAAATTCTAACATTAACCAAGATCAAGAATTTATATCTTCACAATACTACAATGATTTAATGATCACTCTCCTATCTATACAAGATGCCACAAATGATGACCATATCCATATATCACATGCTCCTCCTTTTACCCATGAGATGCTTTCTTTGGATGGGCATGTAGATGATCTTCATTCAAAACAAGAGTCTCATACTCTTGATATCATTACCAAGGAACAAGAATCTCCTACTCTTAACATTTGTACAACTGATCAAGCTATAAAAAAATATAGATTCATATTAGAAAGGGGTGACGAAGAAGACTTCTATAGAAGTTGTGAATCAAAAAAATCCCATGAAGACATATAAAAAATGAATCATGAGGAATGATTTTATGTGGATAGTGGATCATCAACACCTCTTGAAGAAGCATTAAAATATGATATTTCACAAGATCAAGCCAAAGATATCAATAAAAAATTTATCCCACATATGGAGGATCCTATACTTATAAACTTGGATCACTTACCCTTTTTAGGGAAAGCTATCTTATCAATGAAGAATTTGTTACCTTTGAATATCCATGAAAGAGAAGATAAGGATTAGTAGCTTGTTTCCAAGGTAAATCATATCCTATTGCAAGTAAAAAATTTCAATAGATGAATTATCAAGGTAGAGGATTAGGCCTACATGAACAAGGTATCTTAGAACCAGTGTAGATTATTGGAAATCCTAAGCATCAAGGTCTTGGTCATTAAAAAATTAAGAGATCTAAACATATCAGTGACACCTCTATAAAACTGGGGGTAACTTTATCTCAAGCAAGCATCAACATAGGGAGCAAAAATATTCCTTATGATGAAACCAATGCCAATACTACAACAATCCATGCCATGAATATGCATCCACCCATCACCCGATCCATGAATTAGGATCAACATCAATAGAAAGACTTGAAACAAAGCATGCAAAATGTCATCAAAGAAAATGAAGTAGTGAAGCATGAAGAAAAAATAAAATACAAGTGGATACCAAAGAATACAAAGAAATATTATCCTTATCAAAATCCATTAGTCAAAGAAACTATGGGGAAAAATAAAAAAGGAAAAAGTATCCATCAAAGATGTTCACAAAAGAAAAAGAAGGGTTCTCAAGGAACGTACAAAGTATATCAAGCAGTTGGTCCTAATTCCATGCACACTTCCATATCCACCCATCATTGCTCATCTTCCCAAGATTGGAGAATCAAAGGTTCCAAGCTATCAACCAATCCATCTCCCATTCCTAAACACACTCCCATATCCACTCCTACATGCATGATATCTAATTCTTACATTGACCATGTATTGGTAACAACCCTTCATCATAAGGATTCAGAAGGCATTCTATTACAATGTGCGTGTTCAATAAAAAACCACCCATACCTTGGTTGTTTCTTTTCTTTTGCGGCTACACCTTAATTTTGTATGCTCACTATCTTCGGAGCTCACCACGTGGCTACCTTACGAAGCTTTTTGCTTTAGCTTTGTTTTGCTTTTCGGCAGTCTCCTTTTGTGTGCCGCGTGGCTTGTGCTAGCTGCTCTTCCAAGCCAGACCCACCTCATCCTTTGCTTTTCACCTCATTCTTCACTTTTTCTTGGAGCTCTCCACGTGGTTCCCTCTTGCGGCTTTCTGCTGGGCGTTCTTGCTACTTTCTGTCGAGCTTCATTTGGATGACACGTGGAATTTCTTTTTCCTGTGCCGGTTACCTTGGAAATTCTGGTGGATCTTTTGTGCTTCCCGCTGCCGTGTGTCTTTTCCTATTGCTACATGGTTTTCCATTTCGGATCATGGCTTCGCTAGCGTATTGCTGATTGATAGATGTTTGCTGTGGTGGCTCAGATCATCTGGGCCGAGGATCACCACGCATGGTCTACTCTTCCATGATGCATTTCTCAGGTGGTGGGATGGCCTATATATGGGGCCTAGTTTTTCTTTTATTAGGTTGTTGATGAAGTTTAAGAGATCTCTCAAGCACTGAGGATTAAGCCTTGTGTAATAGTTACTTTCAATTCAAAGACTTCGGACTGTGCCAAATAGATTTGGCCTTTCTATTTTCAATTGTTTGCTAGTACTATTGACCTATGCTATTGTCTTTATTTTTGTATGAATGCCTGTTCTTCAGATTTTGTAACCTTTCATAGCTAATAGAAATACAGATCATGTTTCTTCAACTCTTCTGTGTTAAAGCAAAGTTATGTTCAATTACATTATACATATAGAAGGATGGTGTTGAATGACAAGTGCTTTTGAGAAAATTTATCTTAATTAATAGCAATTTAATGGTTCGGGCCTTTGCATTATGTACTGTGCTCTGGTAAAATTTGTCTAAGATTTTGGTGCATCGCCTATAGTGTAAGCTTTACATTCATGTTATTCTCCTTATCTTTTTCCTCAAACCACTAAGCAAAGAGCCAGCTTCGAAAAAATCTTGAAGGTCACTTAGCTAGCGCACCATGTCCCCCAATAGCTAAGTTTCCCATAAGACTATTGCTACATGCAAAATTTTGCATCAATAGTTCTTTTTCTGGTACGCCCAGTGGGACTGCGAACTAGCACGTTCGCCTAATCTTTATAAGTGTGTATGAGCCATCGGCCTATAACTAGGTCACAATCTGCAAGATTCCTTGACCAGCTTGTACCGCCTTTAGTTTTTGTACATTCGAGAGGTCACCGAAATAGCCCTTCACCTCCTTCGTCACCTCCTGCTGCATTATCACCTAATCCATCTGTGCCCATGGTTGCTAGAAATTATGTAGCCTGGGACTCCGTTAGTCCATTGGTAGCACCTCTGTCTCTTGCAGTATGGGCTCCCATCCCTATTTCGGCCTTAAAATATATTCCTAAATATTCTAGGGATGAATCAAAAACACCCACAGAGCATTTGCAAGATGTAGCTGATGTATATCTGGTACATGGCATATCAAATGAGAATGTAGCCCTTAGATTGTTGGCTACCTCATTCTGAGGAAAGGTGCTGAACTAGTACCGGACCATCGAAGCAGGCACTATAGCTACTTGGGACCAACTCGAAACCCCTTTTTACGAACGTTTCTCCAATGCTGGTGATATATCTTCGCTATACCATCAATTGGCCAACATAAAGCAAGCTCCTCATGAAGCTTTGCCTAATTTTAATGCAAGATTTCACTCAACTTGGTAGAGAGTGCCTGTTGGTAGCCGACCACCTCCTGATCTGGCTTTTATGTTCTACCTGAAGTTGATAAATGCTGATATCTCTATGATGTTACAAGCTCTGGGTGGAGAAACTCTTCTTGATGCTTATGCTCTAGCTATTACTGCAGAAGATAATCTGATCGATGCAGGGAAATTGGCACCAAGATTGATCATGTCGTTGTTCCTCGAGTGCAATGCTCAAGAAGCTAAAGTCCCTTCCACTAGCGTGCCGATGACTTCCCCCCAATCTATGTACGTCTATCCCGGGAGTGCTTCAAGCATAACCCCGATGACAACTCCTATAATAGCTCCTGTGCTGATCCCCATGGTTGCTGAGATGAATGAAATGAGAGAACAGATGCAGGCTATGACTAATGAACTAACTACTTTGAAGTGACAACAATACCACTACCAAAAGATAGCATACCAAAATTATCAAGGCGGAAAGCCTGCATACTAATTAAATCAGTGGCAAGATAAGTCACGTGGGAATACCTCAGCTCAATCGAGTAACCAGATGGTTCCGGTAACCTTGCCTATGTAGACTGTTCACCCTAGTTCAAATAAGGAGCTAATAGCAAGACAAAACAATTTGGCAGAAGATGCTAATTCATGGTGCTTTCCTTGCAATGATGTACATATGCCACGGAACTGCCCACGAGGAAATTTGCAACAACAAATTGCAGATCAATGTAGCCAAGGCACCGCATCCGTTTCCGATAACACACCATATGCCTCTCAACAAATGAATAATGCTGTCTTTACAACTCAAATGTAGGGGATGTCCATCCAACAAGAATCAGAAATTGTTTGTGACCAGGCTCTCTTTTACTGGATGGAGGGAGAAGAGTCAGCATTTCCAAATGACATCCCTATGGATAAAGTACCCTGAGTGCAATCAGATTACAATACGCATTCAAAGTGAAGATTCATCAAAGAGTTTGTGAAATCATCTAATCAAGCGTTAGCACCACCGATGCCTGGTCCTGCAGTGGGCCCATTGCCCATCCCACCATAGTCTGAAGTGGCTATTCTTGGCCCTCCGAAGCCGTTTCTTCTGAAGGTCATGACTTTTGCAGTCATCCATGTTACAGTTAAACAATTAGATACACTGGCCATCAGGCCTGTATCAACTGTCAAACTAAAGGAGCAAACCACTGCAATTCACCAGTCCCGAGTGCAATACAACGTAGTGGAACAACTAAAAAAGTCATCTACCAACGCTTCTCTATGGGATATCTTGGCTATTCTGGAGCAGAAGATGCTGCTACAAAAGGCGTTATCGGGTGAAGAAAATGCAGAGATTTCTTCTCAATCCCCTGAAGAGAAGGTATCCAAACTCGAACTAGACAAAGTGCTAACAATTCCACATGAAGAGAAGCTAGAACCTAAAAAGGAAGGTAAGCCTAAGCCTAGGCCTTTCTTTCTAACACTGATTGTTGGTGAAAAATTACTACATAACTGTATGATTGACTCTGGTGCTAGCACCACTGTCATGCCAAAGTAAGTCACTAATGCTTTGGGACTAAAGTATGAGCCACTAAATAAAGGAGTCATGCAGCTTGATGGAAACAAGGTTGATACTATTGGGATAATCAAGGGACTACCTATGACCCTGTTTTCCTGCCCCAGTATCACTGTAAATTAGGATACTATACTTATCGACATCCCTCCCTTGTTCGGGATCTGCTTATCCCGAGAGTTCACTACAAACGTAGGAGGATATCTAGCTTTAAACTGGTCCCACTTGATTCTGAGGATGAAGCACGGGGCTAAGATGAAGTTATTGTTAGAAAACCTACATTCTGCATATGTTGTCGAGGAAGCTCTGCTTAATTTTGAAGCAGCACACACTTCTATTTCTCAGGAAAAGAGGCTCAATGTAAAGTTCCTTGAAGAAGAGAAGTTGTTGGAAGAATTTATTGATACAGATCCTTTCAGAAATTATCATGCAACTGGCCTCAGAACCTTTATTATACATGAAGAAGGGAAAATCATACCCAAATTTACTAAAGAACCTGAGGGTGAAGAGTCTCCGAAAATATAGACGTTATACTTCGATGGAGCCCGATGTAAAGTAGGAGCTGAAGCGAGAATTTTTTTGATATCCCCAACTGATGAAAAGACATTGAGGTCTTACCGCTTCTAGTTTGCATGTTCCAACAATGAAGCTGAATATGAAGGGCTCGTCCATGGTTTAAGCCTTGTGGAGCAAATGGGTGCAAAACAAATAAGTGTCTTCGGAGGTTCTAAGCTAGTAGTTAATCAGGTCTGCAGAACTTCGGTTACGAAGAATATCTGCATGAGATCTTACCGGCATAGAGTCTGAGATTTGATCAACAGTTTTGAGGCATTCAACATTCAAGAAATTTTGAGAGAAACAAACATCGAAGCCAACAAGATGGCAGCTATTGGAGCTCAGTACGAGCCGACGTCGGACCTGTTAAAAAATAAACATGCTGTGAATGTAATTATAAGACCTGATGTCCCAGATAACAATCAAGATTGGAAAGTATTTGATAGTGATGCTCATATTGCATCATTCCTTCAGTCATCTGGAGAGTTCGCCGATCAGCTGTAGTCGAAGATCACTGAGGCTTATGAAGATCAAATTATTCAGCTGAAATCTAACAAGCTTCCAAAGGGTCTAGTCACTCTGGAAAGTCTTTTTGATTTCGATGATGCAACAAGAGATAAAAGGAAGCTCATGGCTTACAAAGGTGATTATACCAATCTGCATGTCGGAGAAGATAGAAAGCTCAAAGTTGGAAAGGAAGTGTCAGAAAAGAATAAAGATAGACTAAGACATTTCTGCGAATAATATCCAAGTGCAGTTGCCTGGTCATATGATGATTTAAAAGGATATGATCCTGGGATCATTGAGCATATTATTGAGCTGACGGAGGGGGCAAAGGTAGTCCATCGAAAGCAGAGGCCTGTGAATCTGAAAAATAGAGTCCCTAATGTCATAGGAGTTGAACAAATTGATCACATCCCGGATAGTGTTTTCGATCAAACACAACACTTGGGTGTCTAACCTGGTGCTAGTCCGGAAGAAAAATGGAGATATACGCTTGTGCGTAGACTTCTGTGACCTAAATAGGGCGTCCTTAAAGGATCACTACCCCTTACTTTCAATGGAGGTCATTCTTCAAACTGTAGCTGGTTCCAAAATGTTTTCGATGCTGGATGGTTTTTTAGGCTATAATCAGATATGGGTAAAGGAAGAAGACCAATATAAAATGGCGTTCACCACGAAGTGGGGAATGTATGCTTATGCCAAAATTCCTTTTGGACTCTTAAACGCCGGAGCCACATTTCAGTGAGCTATGGACATTGCTTTTAAAGATTTGATCCACAAGATAATACTCATCTACTTGGATGACCTAACCGTATTCTCAAAAATTACTAATGATCATTTTGATCATCTGGAGCTTGTTTTCCAAAAATGCCAGGAATTCGGAATCTCCCCGAATCCGAAGAAGTGCATGTTCGGAGTTCCCCAAGGGAAATTATTGGGATATTTCATCTCTAAGGAGGGCATCGCTATTGATCCAGAAAGAGTCAATGTGATCCGGGAGCTCCCGTTGCCAGTCAACAAAAAAGGTGTGCAGTCTTTTTTGGGAAAGGTTAATTTTATTAGCCGTTTTATTGTGGAATTTGCAGGCATTGTTAATCCAATTACTTTAATGCTTAAAAAGGATCAATTTTTCAAATGGACAACGGAAGCTAGAAGAGCTTTTGAACTTGTAAAAAAGGCTATTTCTTCTGTTCCTGTGCTGGTTAATCTGGACCTATCAAAGGATTTTATCATGTATGTTTTTGGTGGTGGTAATAGTATTGCTACATTGCTTATGTAGAAAGATGATAAAGATGCAAGGGAGTCCCTTGTTGCCTTTTATTCCTGAAGTTTAAAAGAATATGAAGTAAAGTATAACTTTGTAGAGAAACAAGCCTTCGCCATTGTTAAAGGGCTTAAGAAGTTCCGACATCTAATATCATATAATAAGGTGATTGTATGTGTTCCACATCCAAGTGTGTGAGAATATATCATGGAAGGGGAAATCATGGAAAAAAGAGCTAACTGGATCACCAAGATCCTAGAATATGACATTGAGGTTAGACCCGTCAAGATTGTCAAGGGGAAAGGACTGTGTGAGTATATCACCAAAAATAGTGAAACAACGACAGAATGTGATGCTCCGAAACCTGTGTTAGTAAACAAAGAGAATCTCTAGAGTAACTGGCTTGATGATAGGATAAATTTTATGCAAACAGGAAAGTATCCGACGGACCTCCCATCTTTTAAAAGGCATTTCTATCGCCTACAGAATGACAATTTTGTCCTTTTGGAGGGTGTCCTATTTGAAAGAAATTTCAATGACATCCTACTGAGATGTGTCAACGAGGAGCAGGCCCAGAGGATATTAGATCAATATCATAATAGCCCTGCTGGAGGACATTTTTCCGCAAGAACCACAACAATTAAAATCATATGTGCTGGTTATTATTGGCCAACACTTTTTAATGATGCATTTTCTTTAATTAGGTCCTGCAAAGAATGCTAGTTCTATGTTGGAAGGAGATAGAATGCTGCTATGCCTTTAAGGCCCATAGTGATAGAGGAACCTTTTGCTCAATGGGGTTTAGACTTCATCGGGATGATCAACCCTCTTTCCTTAGTAGGACATAAATGGATATTAACAGTAACCGACTATTTTACCAGGTGGGCAGAATTAGTGCCATTGAAAAGTGCAACTGAATCAGAGATTGTTAATTTCCTAGAAAAATTGGTAGCCAAATTTGGTCCACCTAAGACAATTATTTTTGACAATGCCAAAGCTTTTCTCAGCTTGAAAATGAGTCAGTTCACTCTAAAATATGGGATGTTCTTGAAGACCTCCTCTAACTATTATCCCCAAGGAAATGGCCTCGCGGAGTCCACTAATAAGAACCTCATTCGGTTGATCAAACGGATAGGCTCGGAATATGAAAAGGAATGGCATAGGAACCTCTAGACAACACTCTGCATAGATCGAATTATGCCCAAGCAGGTATTAAAAACATCTCCTTACGAGATGGTGTATGGAAAGGAAGCATTGCAACCTATTGCCATAGAGATTCCCGCCCTACAATTGCTCAAGTCTCTAGAAGTTGAACAAAATGGAGCAATGGAAGTAAGGTTTTCTAAGTTGCTTGAGGTGTAGGAGAAAAGAGAACACGCTCTATAAGCAATGAATAGTCACCAACAGGTAGTGAAGAAATGGTTCGACAAAAGCGCTTCAGATCAGGGACTACAATGCGGAGATTTGGTTCTCAAATTCAATGAACGTGGAATAAAACTAGGACAACATAGCAAATTTGGCAGCCTTTGGGAAGGGCCATTCAAGATCTACCAGTGCAAACAGTTTAACTCTTTTGAGTTAGAAGATATGGAAGACAATGATCTAAGTATTCTAGTTAATGGAATACATCTTAAAAGGTTCTATTAATTCTGTATATGTGTTAATTTTGTATATTTGTATGTATGTAATTACTCTTTGTCACTTTAAGTTTTGGGTCTTCTCGGCACAAGATTGAAATAATGTAGCAATGGTGTAAGCAATTGAAAGAAAGTTATAAATGAACCAAGTGCTGACAAAAGAAGCATAGTGGATTATATTCATTAAGGTCAAAAATTTACAATATAGTGGGGTCCGAAGGCCTTGTGTTAACATTTACATATGCCCGCTAAGGCACAGGACTTGTAAGTAGAAAGAAGCAAAATTGGTAAAACACTTTTTCTATAGAACACTAGTGAGAAGGACCGGCAATCATAGCAGTAGGCAGCTTGGGCTCTGAAAATACCATTCTCTCATAGTTTTCATACCATTGAAATTGGAAAATGGCTCAAGATAATAAATGCGCATCAGGAAATGGCAGCCTTCATGGACTCTGGCATGGTGCTCTTCATGGGTTTCCAGCTTGAAGCCGAACAGAAAGGGCTTGGTTGGGACGATGCCTCCACACAGCTGCTGTAGGCGAATGTTTCGGACCAAAGGAATGCCTCTACCCAATTGGGCTGCATGCACAATCTACTACAAACCTTCAAGGTAGCGTGTAGGGAACACTAGCTTCGTCAGTTTTATAATTTTACGTTTGTTGACGCTGATGTCTAGCATTGAGGTGATAAAGTGGGAGCAGACGCTGGTGTTCACCCGATATTGCTCTTCGTAATGCACGCAGTCCTTCTCGAGGACCCATTTGATGGCTTTCACATATAATAGGTTTTTGGTACCTATCATACACTTCAAGCATCTGCAATTAATCTTGCCAAGGAATGCTGCCTAGGTCTTTTTGCAAGTGAGCCTCACTGGTGTTTCCATGATTTCTATTTTCTAGGCTAAGAGATTAAAAATATTATTTAGCAAGAGATTGCTAAATTGAAAGGCCAGTCGATATTGTGATTCGCAATGTTACACAAGGGGCTAATTTATAGGCTGGCTAAGCTGTGTTTGTTGAAGAAATCATGATTAATAATTTCGTGGAGTGGGTCACTTCGCCTTGGTTTTCTATGTTGCAGCGTGCGAGGTGATAGAGAGGTGTAGGATCAGCTTGCAACTTGCTCTGCCAACCTGCCACATCGTAAATAGATTAGCCAATTGTTAGTAATATAAAGCATCACCGTCTCATCTGAATCAAATGAAGTTATTGAGAAAGACTCTATTGGGCAATGTGCCCTGTATGAGCATTAATGTCAATCAATACAAATAGCCTACAGAGGAATGCTCGCGAGGTTTGCCTGTGTTTGTTTTCCAAGACAAGGATCCTCTCCCATCACATGTGAAAGATTGTCTTTTAATATTTAGGTAGTTTGTCTAGTTGGTGATCTTTTCACACGAGTAAAGCTGATGATGATAGTAACAACTTGGCGTAAATGGCTGACACGTACCTTTTTCGGCCGCCATTCCCGAGAAAGCTGAAAAGGCAAGTTATGGCATGTAGGGAAACATATTTATTGTAGAAGTTGCCAAAGAATTAAGCAATTAAGGCATTCGTAAGAAGAGAGAAGTTTGAAAAAAAGCTAAGTCATTTGCCAAAGGATTTGCATAGAGACCCTTGTGGAGACAAAATGGCCGAAATTGTAGAAAACCCTGCACAGACTTCAGTTCAAATAGCTCTAAGCGAGTAGATGAAGAATGCACCCTACATGCAGCTTTATGATGGAGAGTCTTATGCCACTCCAGGCATACCTACAAAGCCTAACTGGCCTTTCACTCACCCAATGAACTAGAGGTTGCTGAGCACGGTTCCTCAGAGGGACCAGGCAGTGGTTTTGGAAGATTGGGACAATGTCTTGGACCCCGAGATGTCGAGCAATCCTAAGAGCCTTTGGGAAGCTGCATGTGAAAGGATGAAGAATACAACAGACCAATTTTCCAAATGGCTATGGTACTGTGGGCTTGCACAGTACATGGTTCCTTTAGTGCACCCTTTCCCAAAGATTGTAGTAGCATGCGTGACACAGTTCGACCCAAGCACTGGGGTTATCAACGACAATAATTTTTGGGTAGTCATTAGCCCTGTGGCTATAAAAGATATGTTGTGCATCCCGTTTCCTTTAGGTAAGGAGGTTGAAGATTTTGACATAGAAAGAATGCAGCAAAAGTGGGGAGAGTTCCAATTGGGGCCACAATTTTATCGCTCTCAGCTTCAACATTCGAGCAGTTCAGCCCTGCCTAAATTCCCTTTCTGTTTGAAAGCTCTGAGAGGTGCGGTACAATTTGCCATTTCTATGCTGGCAATGGTGTGCGGTTTAGAATCTGACATAGAGGTCCATCAGTTTCAAATGTCCCTCTACTTTATGTTAAGGAAAAATCACGAGGGCCCACTTTTTGATTTTGCAAAGATTATTAGCGATGACATTTGGCTGTAGTTAAAGGAATTTGGGGTCGGCTCTAGGTTTAGGTATTTGTCTTTCCTGGCCTATTTAATTTTACACCAAAATTTGGATTACTTTTCAACATTTTTGCCGCTATCTATTTTTGATGAGAATGGCTTGAGGAAGCCGGTTTTGACATGGACTCCTGTCATATCAAAAACCTTTGATTATTACACGTTCTCAGATGTATTCATAGCCCCGACTATGAGGGCTTTGGGTAAAGCCGGTATAAATATGACCGAACATATTTCACCCCGCTAGAGTTCTTGGCTTGAGAAGCTAGTACCACCCTATGACTGGTTCTTCAGCATGGATTTCACTATGCTTTGTCTACCAAGTTTCATCTGGGAGCCTTTCCAGCTTCCCCATTTCCTCTTCGACAGGGTGTTAGCCCTTGAAGCAATGAGATAGCTATGTACCCTTGATGATGATAATTGGGGAGGAAAACACCAGACCTCCTATTTACTATTGCCAATCATGTTTGGTTCAATGTCACTAGCAAAGAAGAGGGCCCTGCAGCTTGATACCTTGGTGACTCTACTTTCAAAATTGGGTCATCTTAGGCTGAAACTGATAGATGATTCTTGGAATTACAACCCTGATAATA
The DNA here is from genome assembly GCA_007115665.2 of Sequoiadendron giganteum. Classification (NCBI taxonomy): domain Eukaryota; kingdom Viridiplantae; phylum Streptophyta; class Pinopsida; order Cupressales; family Cupressaceae; genus Sequoiadendron; species Sequoiadendron giganteum. The sequence continues at coordinate 195,053,508 of CM021108.1, forward strand.
ATTTGATGGACATTGGCATCAAGATCATGCACACACCTCAGCCATTCTTGGACCTCCGGAGGGATCTCGAGGAAGGAAACCTAAGTAGATATGTAGGCCTTGAATATTTGCCTACAGTGGATGATTGACCACCCTGGCTAAATTTTTATCACATCATAGAGAGGGTTAACCCAAAACTCCCGATCAATCCCCCTTTGGTCACCCAATTGAAGAAGCTCAATTGAGAACCCAACAAGATGCAAGCTTTCTAGATATACCGATAGGAGATTCTGGCATCTAGCAAGTTATATAATGAAGTCGCCCTTGATAAGAAGTTTGATGACATTTGGGAGATTGAGCATCCGGATGTTGAGTATTATCCGAGTCGTTCAACATCCGTGCAACAATATAGAACAGAGGAGGCTACTACATAATTTGAGGAGGAAGTAATTCAAATTCCCCCTGCTATCGCCAAGAATCCAGTGCTTGAAAGAAACACTAGTAAGCAGCCTGTGCAGGAGGAAGAGCCATGTGCGCTGGCATCCATGCCAGCCACCTCTTCTAAGCCAAAATGAAAATGGACAAGGACCACTAGTAGTAAGAGTTGGGTCATTCTTGACCTCGATGATGTTCCGAGGGAGAAGCGAAAACGTACCAAAAAGGCCGATGTGTAGGAGAAGCAACCAGCAACGGAGGTGGTTGAGACATCTTCGGCTCCACCAAAACATCAGGTAAGCTTTCCTCCCCCTTCTCTCTCCTTTATGTCTTTGGTCCCACCGCAGTCTAGCCCTGTTGCCTCATCCGTGCCAGCTTTCTCAGCTCCTAGATTTGCCAGTCTTTCCAGTCTTGCTCCTCCCGTTTTCCCACCTGTGTCCTCCACTTTTACTACTTTACCTAGAACACAATTTGGTGTCAGTATCGGGCTCGTGGGTCAACAATTTTTATCCCCAAGGCTCAGCCCTGCGGTTGGTGCATCTCCAGTTTTTCCCTACTCCGTCACTTCATTTTCATCCCCTCCAAGTGGCCAATTCATCCTGCCTTTCTCCCTAGCTATTATAATGTGACTCAACAAAACCTTTGATGCATTAGCTACACTATCTTTCCCGCTGGTTGTCCCTCAGGAGTATCCTTTTGCTGGTGGACTGGGTATCCCGGCCTAGGAATATTTCTTGTAGTTCGATGCAAATAAAAGTGCCTACGCCAACCGGATCAGCAAAAGAAGAGTGAAGGATGCAACCAAGCAGGTGGAGCCCCACTTGCAAACTGTTTTCAGTGAAACCCAGAACTCCTTGATGTTCATGAAGATCACCCCTAATGTGATCAGGGCAATAAGCAATATGCAGCCCAATGACTATTTTATGAATGTTGTAGGGTTAGACTTGTGGCAGGCCTGACTGCAAGATAAAGTTGAACTCATGGAGGAGACTCAAAAGATAGTGACTACTGATTTCCTCAAGCTCAACCGATAGGACGGAAAGAAAGATGAGAAAATTGTGCAGCTGAAAAAGAAGGTTGACATCTGGGTGAATAAATTCAAAGCCCAAGAGAACGAAATAGGTTGGATGGAGAAGGAGAGGGGTACCTTTGAAAATAAAATTGAAGAGTTACAAAATTTGGGTGAAGAGGTTATTCCGACTCTTGAGAAGCAAGTTGAACTGTGCCGAGCAAGTGAAGAAAAGTTCCAAACAAAGGAAAAAGAGCTCCGCATTGAGTCTGACCTGCTAATTGAAGGTATGAGGGGGCTCTGACAGAATACAACTACCAAGATTACTAAATTGAATGCCAACCTAGAGTTAGAGGTTCAAAAGGCTAAACAAGCTGAATCAGTATTGGTGGAGAAAGAAAAGGAGGCTCTTGCCCTAAAGGAGCAGATGTCTACATTGGATAAAAGCTTAGTGGAGGTAGTGGTAGGTTTAAGTAGCAAAGAAGTAGAGTTGGCTACCCTAAGAACCCAACCCATTGTGCCTTGGATGAATTCCTTGGAAATTGCTAAGGGGCTGCACGCATCATACTGGGATAAGGTAAAGGCTTTGTGCCTTACCCTGCAGCCCACTTTAAAGTTTATGGTGCAAGCGGCTAGCCTCTATGAAATGGTGAGTGAATCAATACAACAGGTTCAGGAGTTAACTTCTGACAAGGTTCCTGAGGCTAGGATATTATTGGGTAAGTTATACACCACTTCAGATGAAGCATTGAATAGCGTGGGCATCAACAACTGAACGATGACAACTTTGGGCACAAGTAGCCTCATTTTCATGCATGAAGCCATTCAATAGGTGGTAGATTATAGAGCTTGGTTGAACCAGGTCACAAGTAACATGTGGGCAAAGTTTTCCCATTTGAATCAAAGAGGCCTCCCCTCGCCTTTCATTACAGACCAAGCAATAGCAGGAGTGGAGCATATTATTGAAATGATTGAAGAGAAGAAGTAGGACCTTTCTGTCTTCCAGACCTTTGATCAATCTTCAATTGCTGAAGAGATCGAGGCGATCATCCATCAACTGGCACAATTTTTCTTCCAATTGGAATTGGAAATAAAAGTATCAAGCGGATTGCCCTTCAAAGCAATCATTGATCTCCGACTGGCTCATGAGCACCTGCAAACTCTTTTCGCACCATCAGACAAAATATGGACCAATCTATAAGCTGCCCTCACAAGGTTGTGAGCATTGTGGTTCAAAGCCAAAGGTTTCTAGGGTTCTCCTTTCCACAAAGTGAAAAGCCCCTATGAGTCACTAGACTGTTCAATAAAAAACCGTCCATGCCTTGCCATTTTCTTTTGTGGCTATGCCTTAATTTTGTATGCTCACTATCTTCAGAGCTCACCACGTAGTGCCTCACGAAGCTTTTTGCTTTAGCTTCGTTTCGCTTTTCGACAGTCTCCTTTTGCGTGCCGCGTGGCTCGTGCTGGCTGCTCTTCCAAGCCGGACCCACCTCGTCCTTTGCTTTCTGCCTCATTCTTCACTTTTTCTCGGAGCTCTCCATGCGGTTCCCTCTCGCAACTTTCTACTGGGCATTCTTGCTCCTTTTTGCTGAGCTTCATCTGGATGACACGTAGCATTTCTTTTTCCTGCACCGGTTACCTTGGAAATAACAATGGATCTTTTGTGCTTCCCACTGCCGCGTGTCTTCTCTTATTGCTGCATGGTTTTTTGTTTCAGATCATGGTCTCGCTGGCGTATTGCTGATCGATAGATGTTTGCTATGGCGGCTCAGATCATTTGGGCCGAGGATCGCTGCACGTGGTTTGTTCTTCCATGATGCATTTTTCAGGCGGTGGGATGGCCTATATATGGGGCCTGGTTTTTCTTTTATTAGGTTGTTGATGAAGTTTAAGAGATCTCTCAAGCACTGAGGATTAAGCCTTGTGTAATAGTTACTTTCAATTCAAAGACTTCGAGCTGTGGCAAATAGATTTGGCCTTTTTATTTTCAATTGTTTGCTGGTACTATTGACCTGTGCTATTTTCTTTATTTTTGTATGAATGCCCGTTCTTTAGTTTTTGTAACCTTTCATAGCTAATATAAATATAGATCATGTTTCTTCGACTCTTTTCTGTTAAAGCAAAGTTATGTTCAATTACATTATACATATAGAAGGATAGTGTTGAATGACAAGTGCTTTTGAGAAAATTTATCTTAATTAATAGCAATTTAATGGTTCGGGCCTTTGCATTATGCACTATGCTATGGTAAAATTTATCTAAGATTTTGGCGCATTGCCTATAGTGTAAGCTTTACATTCATGTTATTCTCCTTATCTTTTTCCTCAAACCACTAAGCGAAGAGCCAGCCTCAAAAAAATCTCGGAGGTCACTTAGCTAGGACACCATGTCCCCCAATAGCTAAGTTTCCCATAAGACTACTGCTACATGCAAAATTCTGCGTCAACAATGTGCACAAAGACAAAGTTAACTCCAATATCAACAAAGTAGATTAGGAATCTTAACATTTGCATTCAAGTGCATGTATCTTGGCAAAGAAAATTATTCAAGAAGGATATCAATGGCACATTATGACAGAGGCATCTACATCAAAACCACTAGGTAATTAACATGAGCTTAAAATATTTCACAAAAAATAATTAAAAAAAAAAATCATGAAAATACTAAAGATAAAAATCATCCCCTAGCGAAAACCGCTAGAGTGGCACTTTGGGAAAGTACCATGATGAAAACCTGGAAAAAATTCATCATGTGTAGAAATGAGCATCTACATGCACTTATTCAGGTGCAAGAATCTTATCTCATTCATCAAAAATCTAGCACTCCATCCATCTTATCCATAATAAATCCATTCATCCATGAACCATTTATCCAACCCATTTCCATCTATCTACATTATCTTGATCTTGATAAAGTTTGGTACACTTTAGATTTGCTTATGGTAAACATCTTGACATGGGTCGTTGTCATTGATCCTATCCTACCCAATATTATCTAAGTGATGAAGCATTATACAAATGAGCATCCTCTATTTGAACACCTTATCTTATCACAAGATAATCCTTGACATCCTTTGCATGCTTACCATATCCATCCATCCATCCATCTATCCAAGAATGCACCCATGAAATTCCATACATTGCTAGACACTGGGGGTAGATATTTACATCTTGCTTCAAGAATAAATCTTGATCTATATCTTCCAACTTATGTGATGATCCAAACATTGACAAACGTAAAATCAAATTGGTCAATAATTTGTGAGAAAAAAATAAAAATCACAAACCCATGGCATATTTTGACAATAAGATAATCCTTATCAAGCTTTATCTTTCATCAAACATCAATCCAAACAATCAATATCAGTTGCATCTAGCTTGAACTTGAACGTCACATCAAATCATCAAAACAATTTTGTTCCAAATCAAGCTTCAAAATCCTAATCAATCAAATCCAACCAATCCATCATCATCTCGGGATATCCTTCCAAATCCTCATGTTGATTAACACTATCATTGCATTATTGTGTATCCTCAACGATGTTATCATCAAAAATCCATCAATTTGATCAATCAAACCTAGCTTGGTTTTCAATAAAATCCCGAAATAGAGCATTGATATCATCACATATCGATATCCAAATTGTCAAAATCATTAAAAAATCCAAAAACATCCAAACCATGTCGAAATCCCAAAATAGGGCAAAATAAAAAAATCAAAAACATGGTATCCAAGCTATGTTCTCTCTGAGATTAAACATAGGAAAGACCATTATTGATTGCCCTTGAGACACAAAATCCAAAAACATTCATAAATATTAGAAAACACCAAAAAAATTTAAAATTTTTAAAATTAAAACATTTGTAAAACATCTCAAAAATACCATAAAATAGTCTCAAAACATTTGAAAATACCTAAAACATTCAAAAAACCCAAAAAATCCATCCATCCCATTTCAATGTTCACCCGCAATAAGCATTCGCTCATAATAAATCGATCATCACTTTCATCCTTTGGAAAAATAATCGAAAACAAGCTTAGCAAATTGAAAGTGTGAACTCCAGCGTCAGGGTCTTAAGCCTAGGTCAATAGGTCAACAAGTTGCTCAACTCTTGGTATCACTAGCCCATCATCTAATAACATCATGTCCTAGGATGCATCCTTCCTATAATGGACATCAACATCAGGCATCATTGTAGTTTAGTCTTGGCTAGAGGTATGAAGAACATTAGCTTGTTTGTTTACTTGATCTTTGTTTTGCTGATTTATCTTATTGCGCTCATTCCAATGACCTCTCGATGATGTCTATCAAAATGATTTAGAGAGAAAGCAATGGGGCATTGATCATTATCTTTCGCTTGCTGTGCTTGTTGGATATTCTTGTAACATAACCTTGGTGAATACTTGCTTTATTAGATGTGTATGGAAGGTGTTTTGGACAGCTTGTTGACTATTACATTGAGAGGTTATGCCTTTCTATGTCTTGGACTGAGATGTTCAATTTTTTTGAAGTACATCCTAGTAAGATTTACGTATGTCAGGTGTGAACAAGGATACTCATATCTATTTGTCGAGTCAAAGTCCATCTCACTAGATACAACACCATCCTAGTCATCTATACCTTGATGCATCATATCTACGTGTGTTATCAAACATAAGGAAAGTAAGCTCTTTATGACCCAAATCCATGGATAAGCAATACATCATCATCATTCATCATCATCTCTAATAAAGTCTTGGCAGATCATAGACTTGTTGGATCCTTTTTTATCATCTTATTTCTCCTATCCTCTTTCATGCTAACATGGTATCATGTCATCCACAAACCATTTGCATCCTACATATTCATACATATCATCATAATAGGTAACATCATCCATCTCACATGCATTGCATTATTTAAGATGTTTAGGATAGAATAAATTTGTTATTCTCAGCATCTTAATTCATCTCATTTGCATCATCATTATCATATAGATCTATTAGTCTAATCATCCATACATCCATCTTGAACCTCTTTGTCATGAGATCAACCCTCAAATCAAAATTTTCGTCTGATCTCTCGAGGGGGTAGTATACCAACGTATTTCTTCTCGTTGGATCAACAATGGGGCATCTGAAAAATTAGATTTTTTTAAACTTTTGATCTCGCTAGTGTTATTGTTTGAACCAATGCAGTAGGTACATTGCTTCAAAGAGGGGCAAAATGTAGACACTCAAAATATCCTTATTGATATTGTGCACTTGATCCTGATTCACAACACCGATTCTTCCTTAATCTCTTCCACACTAACCAATTAATTGAATAATCTTTATTTAATTAATTTCCCCCTTAAATCAGATAATAAGCTGTATTAAATTTATTTTATCATCTCCTAATATTCCTCTTTTAATTAAATAAATCCATTTTATTTAATCAAATCCCAATGTCCCTCTTTTAATTAAATAAATCCATTTTATTTAATTAAATCCTAATGTTCCTCTTTTAATTAAATAAATCCATTTTATTTAACTAAATCCTAATGTTCCCCTTTTAATTAAATAAATCAATTTTATTTAATTAAATCCTAATGTTCTTCTTTTAATTAAATAAATCAACTTTATTCTAATATCCTCTCATATGATTTAAATAAACCCAAACATTTAAATCATGTGTCACAAATCAACTAATCTCATCTAAGTTAATTAATCCTAAATTAATTAACTCTTAACAGTAATCCCCCATTCCTCTAGCTTTTGACTCCACCCTAAGTTAAGTCAACCTTGGTCAAGTTGCACATGTAAATATATTTACTTGATTTACTAATTACCTTATTTTCATTCAAAAAGTGGCATATTCTTGGAATATTCCACCCACTTGATTTTTCTCTCCAAAGGACTTTGTCCTCTTTCTTGAGGCACCTTGACATTCAAAGCACTTACATGTTCTCTTCTTACACAAGCCACCTTGGCTTTAAATGGAATCTTACACATTCTCTTACACAATCCACCTTGACATTTATTCTTCTTACACATCACATCTCCCAAAATGTGCTCACACATGTGTGAGAACATCTCCCTCAAGATTCATTAGCATGTTGACAAGTGGCATTATGCTATTGGTCTATTCCTTAATCTCACATTCATCAATCTTCTTCACTCTTCCATCCTTGGCTTCTACAAATTGAGGTATCATTCTCACAATTTGGATCCATCAACTAAGAGCACAATTACTATAGCCATTTTAGTTCACAACATTTCATATTTCCATCCATTACAGCAATATTATATCCATTTTTCATACTTTTTTCATCAAATCCATCATAAAGCTTATCAAGGGGTTAGGAAGGGGCTTCTTTCCACATCAAAGGATAACTAATCGCCCTATGAGATGCTATTTTGAGCATTTAGAATAGAATTTCATTTAGTATTGTATTTGATATTTTACTTTTTTTTCATGTTCTTGTGTTCAAATGAATTTCATAGGGAATTCTTGTTTCTTGGCTAATGATCACTTGTTTGTTCATGTTTGAGAAGGTATAGAAGGATAATTCACACCTACAACATAGGGAGAGAGGGGTGAGAGACATAGGGGAGAGATAGGGGTGAGAGAGATAGAGGGGGGAGAGGGATGAGTAATGATACAAGGAGTGAGAGACCTATATATGGATAAGGAGGGGTGGAGAGGTATATGAGGAGTGATTTAGAGACCTAGAGAGGGGAGAGGTAGAGAGGTGAGGGGGAGAGAGAGGTGAGAGATAGAAAATATGGAGAGAGAAAGGGAAGTGTTGGTAGAGGAGTAAGAAGGGATGGAGGGAGAGGCAAACATGGAGGGAGTGAGAGGCATAGGAAAGGAGGAGATAGAGAGGAGATAATGTAGAGGGGAGGGAAAAATAAATAAGGAGGGGTGAGAGATAGAAGAGAAGGTGAGGGAAACAAGGAGGTAGAGAGGTGAGGGGGAGAGAGAGGTAAGATATAGAAGAGAGGGAGAGATAAATGGAAGTATTGGTAGATGATTAAGAAGGGATAGAGGGAGAGGCAAACATGGAGGGAGTGAGAGGCATAGGGAAGGAGGAGTTAGAGAGGAGATGACATAGAGGGGGGAGGGATAGAGAGAAAAGGAGGGGTGGGAGATATAGGGGAGAGGAGTTGGTAATGAGATAAGGAGGGAGAGGTATATAGGTAAAGAGGGAAGGGGGGAGAGTCGTGGAGATGGTGAGAGAGATAGGGTGGGAGGAAGAGGTAGTGATTGAGAGAAAGGATCTATAGATGGGAAAGAAAAAATAATAGAGGGAGAGAAGAAGAGAGAGGTAGGGAGGCAAGGATATAGATGGGTGTAAGGAGGGAAGACAAGGTAGAGAGGGAGATAGGGAGAGAGTGGGAGAGGCCTAGAGAGGGGAGAGAGAGAAGAGATGGAGGGACAGAGGGAAGTAACAATAAAGGAGTAACAAGGGATGGAGGGAGAGATACACATGGAGGGAGTGAGAAACATAGGGAGGAGGAGATAAAGAGGTGATGACCTAGAGAGAGGAGTGAGAGAGAAGGAAATAAAGAGAATAACGAGGTGAGAGATAGAGGGGGGAGAGGGGTGGGTAATGAGACAAGGATGGGTAGACTTGGAGATGGGAAGAGAGGGAGGTTGGGAGGGAGATGTAGTGATCGAGAGAAAAGAGAGAGTTGGGTGAGAAATAGTAACAAAGGGAGATAGAAGAAGAGAGAGGTAAGGAGGCAAGGATGAAGGCAAGGTAGAGAGGGTTGATAGAGAATAGGGTATGTATTGGTTAAGAGAGAAGGAGGTAGAGAGGGAGTGAATGGTAAAACATCAACTATCCATCATTGATCATAAACCATAAACTCTAAGCCTTATCAAATTGGGGGAGCTAGAGACAAAGAGAAAGCGAAGTTAGTTTTTTATCAATACAATCAATTTGGCAAGTGCCAAATTTGGTGCACACTAAATTTGGTGCTTGCCAAATTGATTTCTTTGGGAAATAACAACCCAAAGGGTTGGACGACCAATTCATGCCAAGGACATGATTTTGTGAAAGTGTAACAAAATTCCAACTTTTTTTGGCCATGCTAATCATTAGGTTTGCACGTCTTTCAATGAAATTTTATATAAAAACCATGATGATGTTAGAATCTCTCTTACCTATATAACCATATAATTTTTTAATGTTTTGATTATGTTAAGGTTTTCATCTATAACTTCTCTTGTTAGTGCCTCCATTTTTTGTCAAAAACTAACATGCCCTAGTTTAGGTATATATTTTTACTCATTCATTGAATTTTGAAATAAATTACATTTTTATAAACTAGACTCCATTCTACATGTAATGAAAAATCTAGGGGGGAGCATTCTCAAATTTCAGCTTTTCAAGATGTATCCACTTAAAAATTCATAAAATATATGTATTCATTAAAAAAGTATCTGAAACAACTGGGATAAACTACATTGTGTTATCTAATTTCTCATTGTTCAAGTTTTTGAAACTCTAAAATAAGCTAACTTTTTAGGGAGGGGCCCACAGACACTATGTTGTTTTTTTGATAAAAATAGGACCACTTTTGGGCCCCCCCTTTTCAAGCCCTTAATCTTCATTATTTAAAAAAAAAATTGTAGCTTAGAAAGTAGATTCAGAGCACTAAAAATCTTTTTCTTATTGCATTTTCAAATTTTGAGCGTAACTATCTTCATTTTCTTGTGAACATCAGACTTTGCTAGTTTTAGAGAAAAAAGTGGCATCTTAAGAGCCATTTTTGTGTCACAACTTGATGCACTTACCCTGAAGTCACTCATGAAAATAGAATATTTTTAGGTGCCAAGATGTCCAAGTAAGATTAGAATGTGAAATAGTGATAAATTGAATAAAAATTACCTAAGTTAGATTCTAGAAAAGAGTGAATGGATAAATTTGAAGAGCTCTAAAGTACCTTTCCAATGTCACACAAATCATAAAAATTAGAGATATAGGAAAAAGTTATGATCTTGGAAGAGATAAAAAATATTACTTGAATTAAATAGGTGATAAAATTTACCAACAAAAAAATCTAATGATGAGACCTACAAAAATATAAATTACACAAAACTATCTTTTCAATAATATCTCATTTACAAAAATCTAACATAATATGCCCAACTTATGACCAAAATAAAAAATATATCCTTTACCATGAAAAATAGGGTAGGTGGTACCTTGATGTATGGATGTTAATGTCTAGGTGGATCTCGAGTGGTTTCACCGGAAGTGGTGGCATGTTGCAATGGCCCAACTCACATGAGTAGTGAGGGGTTTAGATCGATGGTGACCAAGTCCAGTGGCAAGAGGGTGGAAAAAATCTTGTGACTTCCAACTATGATGGTGAATTTTATGGACCGGTTGGTGGTGATTATAATATCCTTGTGGAACCGCTTAGGCATAGGTGGAGTGATTTTTTTAATATTTTTGAGTGCTACCAAAGTTGAACCCTAGTCCTAAATATGATTAAGGATTAAAGCCTCCCTTCAAATGAACACAAATACATTAGTTAGGAAAACACAAAGGTATTGGAATTTGAAAAATGTGTAGGTTCATGAACACTTTGATGTTATTGGAGTAGATAATTTTCCATGCTTAGTACAATGTGTTCCTTTGTACAAAAAAGTCATTAAGTTTTTTGGATTTTAAAAAATATGGCACAATTTTTCTTAAAGCTATGTCATATGGAATTCACACTATTGAAATCTATCAATATCTCCTTAAATACACAAAGCCAAAATCTTATCCGTGGAGAAGTGCAGACTCTCCAACTCATATGCATTTTATAGGAATTGACTGTAACTACCAAGTCAAACTTCTGTCATTCATATCTTTCAAACAAAAAGCAAAAACAAAATGGAATTTTGGAATTAGATGATTCTACCAACCAAAAAAATTATGCTAGAACCAAAGAGTGAAATGTTAATTCATGGACCACTGTAGACCCAAAAATTGGATGCTCTATAGCCAAAAACACTAGTATAAACACTTAGTCATTTTTCATCACAATTGGCTTCATAGATCAAACCTTCTTGCAAAATTCTCTTCCAAAAACATATAAAAACATGTTAGAGCCAATGAAAATGATCTGCACCATGATATCCATATCAAGATACAATGTTGACATCAATCAAAACACTGCAAAACATAAAATTATACCTTGTACTTATCCCTCATGCTCATGTTTCCAACAATACCATCAATGACATATCCTCATTCCTCTAAAAATATCCCCCTTTTCATTGATTGAAAACTTGAAAAATCAAATCCAAAATATTCTACCCCTTTGACATCAAGGCAAAGGGTGCATGCAACAAATTTTCTAACATATACCAGATCTCCCACTAAGAAATATATACATATGTACAAACTAAAAGATTGAATTGACTCCCCCTAAGTCACGTACTAGAGAAAAACCCAAAAAATTGTATAGGAAACCATTCTATATACTATGCATATGTACAAAGAATCTGAAACCAAAAGATATAAATGCATAAAGAATAGAAATGTTGTCAATCGAAGGAGGACGACTCTTGAAGTTTCTACACATGATTATACCAAGCTTGTTTTCCTTCTTCCCATGTATTCTTGGATACCCCAAGAAATTTACATTATGTTTCGAATTCCATTAATATCTCTTCTCCTTCTTCCAGAGTGTTAGGTACTAGATTTATCTATGTAGCTTTGTTAGCACTCAAAAGGGCACTTGAAAAAAATGAATTTGGAATTCACCAAGTCCCCTAGCTCTCCAAACTGCGAAATGATGTTCTCTTTTTGGGCTTGTAATTGGAATAATCTATTATCCAAATCCTCAATAATAGTTGTTGTGTCTCCAAATAGGTCAAGTGATAGATCATAGGCACTAGAGGCATTATTTATTTGAGACTCAATAGATTTTATTTTACTTTTGATGCTCTATGTGGCTTCGGGCAACTTCATGCAATATTGAAATAGATCCTTTTCCTCATCCACACAAACTTGTGTATTCTTTAAATTTTATTGAAACTTTTTGTGTGCAATAGCATACTTCTCAGTGATTTCCAACATTTTCTTATCATTTATTCTCTTTTCAACTTCATTCTCTTCATGTCCTCTAAGAACAAAGGAATATTCTTTAAGAGAATCAATTAATAGCTTCAAATTTTCCATACCAAAAAGTGAAGTTGTAGCAGTTGTGTTGATACAACAAGATGAAAGTTGAGTTGCATAGTAAGTATATTCTTCAAGGAATCTCCAGAGGAGCCCGAGGATTCACTAGAAGTCTTTGTGTTCTCTGTAGCCTTTCCCTTTAAGTCCTTTTCCCCATTGTTTCATGAGTTCACTGGATTCTCTTATATTTTTGCATCTTCGGATACATCTTCATTCTTACCTTCATCATCCATCTTTTTATTTTGTTTTCTTCTTCTGTCTCTGCATCAATACTATCTTCTTCAGTAGGCTTATCTATGGTATCTAGATGAATGATATTTTCTTGAAGTACTGGGGGAGGAGAGGTATCCTCCTTTGTTGCATCTTCACCATCATTCTTCTCTCCTTCTTCATCTTGTTTTATCAATTCTTCCACATATGAAATAAAGTAATATTGTGTATACCCTTCATCTATTATATGCTCATGTTGACCATCGATGTCTTGTGCTTATTCTCTTGTAGGGACTTCCAAAGTAGTTTTTATCTAAATTCATTCCATATTTTTGTGCTTTATCTAATATTTTGTCAACTATCTCCTTGTAGAGCCTTTCAAACCCACCTTTATCTCTACCCTTAAGGGTAGTTACCCTTTGCTTTACCCTAAATTGTGTGTTGTATAATTCAACCAATTTGGCTCTATTTTCCTCTAAAAGAGGAGCACCAACCTTCTCCAATGCATACTCTTTTATTTTTCCTTCTTCAATCTCTTCTTGTCTTCTCTTTACCAAGACATTCTATAGCTCTGTAGGAATTTGATTTTCAATATTTTCATATCAACTTCTAAAAAAATGATATAATTAATGATAGCCTCAATAATGGTGGCCTTATCCACCTCATTTTCTTCACTATACAGGGTTGTAGTTTCCCCTAACATCACATACTGCAAAATGTTATTGAACAATGCTTCTAACTTCATGAGAGAGTGAGGTCTTACTGGTTTTTTTTTTTTTTTTAAATTTTTTCTTTCATCCTTGGGATTATTCTTTTGGCTTGTTTCTACTTTATTATTCTCCAGTGACACCTTCTTAGTGGCTTCTTTCTTCTTCTCTTGCATGTGAACTACAAAATCTTCTTTTCTATTTATGTATTTCTTCTTTGCTATCGGTATCAATGATGTAAAATATTTTTCTTTTAACACTTGCTTCACCTTGTGAAGCCTCACTTATCCTTTTGTAGACCAATTGCGGTCCTTATTCCTCCACTTCTTCTTCTTCCTCTTTAATATTTACACTTATATTCTTTTCCCTTATTGCATTTTTATTTGTCCTTTTCTTAGCAAGGGCTACAAGTGGTGCTACTATAGTGGTTTTCTTCTTTTCAAGCCTTGTTGTTCACATAATCAGAGGGGACTTCTCCTTTATTGGAGGAATATCAATAGTTTTCCTCTTCTCACCAGTAGAGGGCTTAGTCCCGAAACTTTTGGATAGCAAGAGGGGTGGTAGTTGTCATACCAGATCTTCTTATGCTTCTAGATCCTCTTGTATCACTTATTTCTCCCTTAGCCCTTTCTCTTTCCTGCTCCACTTGCTCCTTTATGAAGCCCATATCCTTTGCAAATTTTCCAACCATATTTTAAACCTTCTTCTTTATTTGTGGTTTTATATGCTCCATATGCACCTCCATATATTTTTATTCATAGGTGCCATACCTTGCTTTAGTGGTGTCTTTTGGACTCTTCAACAAAATATCAACCAAACTAGTTATACCTTGTTCATTGATCTCATATCCCAACAAAGGGATCCATGTTTTCCTTGGATCTATTGCTTCCATGATGCACTCATCTATTGATACTAGGAATTTGATATCATTGTGATACTTCTCTACCATTTTCCTAGGAATTATGTCTCTTTCATGCATCCTCTTTTAAAAAACTGCAAAGAAAGAAATAAGAGCATCATATTGTACCTTCACATCACCAATAATTCTTAGAAAGTCTTAATCTAATGAGCAAAGGGTCGACCATGCAACCATTCCACACTTTTTCTTTCAAGGAGCTCCTTTAAGAAATAGAAAAGTAGACATACAACTAAAGTTCCATACTTGAATCCATACTTCTTCTCCTTAGTTTGTTTCAGTTTCTCCATTAAATATTGCCTTAGCAATTCATAAAGATTATAATCAACCCCTTTTTCCACCATTTCATATGAAACATTGATTGCAGTGATAGATACAAAGTTTTCTCTATTTGTGAAGTAAATCTTGTAACCAATCAACATAGCCGCATACTTAACAACTGGATTTCTGATATAATTTATCATTGGAGGCCTCTTGTCATAATTTTCACCTGTGAGTTCCATTACAAGCTCATTTTTTATTTATTTTAGTACAATAATAGGTTTGGTGGAGGATAGAGATGTAACCTCTCTAATCACATCCTTTGTAATCATCTCAGACATGTTAGTCCAACCAAATTTACCATGAATTCTACTTAATGCAATCTTAACCCATTTATGATCAAAGAAAAAATTTGGAAACCATTGCCACACATCAAGTTTCTTTGCGACTAGGTTTTAGTATTCTGGTTTAAGTGAAAATTTGTCTCCAATAAGCTCTTTTGAACACCCGAAATACTAAGATGGGGGGTGAAAAAGTATTCTCCTAAACCACTCAAACATCAAACATCCAATTACTAATGCATATTCAACTACTATAAGGAAAGAAAGAATGAAACATTAACAATATCACATAACACAAGAACACCAAGATTTTTATGAAGAGAATCCAAAATGGGAAAAACCACGGTGAGGGTTAGCTCACAATATATTATAACCAATTATAGTATACTACAAAAATGATCACTGCAAGTGGAATCACTGTCTAAGTGGACTCACTTTCCATAGAGAAAAATATAGAAGAGAGATGGTGACTCATACCCTATTTTGAACTATTACAATTGCATCTTATGTATGCATGAATTATAGTTCCATTGAAGCACAATAACAATTTGGTTGTGATTTTGATTCAACACTCTACCTCACTCTTCATTTGCACAACTCTGATCTTCAAATTTGCATTGCTCTACTCAAATTTACATCACACACAATACATGTCATATCTATCATCGAAAACACCAAAAACAATCCAACATATATATCCACATCAAGTATAACATCAATTAGGTTGGCCTAATTAGATGTAATACCCAAAATATAACTTGTCAGCTCTAAAACTTATCATCCATAATGCACACCACAATTCAAATCTCAAAACACCTTAAGATAGGTCAACATGGACCTATAATAGATCCCATATAAGAAATACATATTTATCCTTCACATACCCTCAAACATATTAGGTCAGCACAACATAAGACCTAAACCAAAAAATCCTCAACTGCACATCCTCATCATGACACGTGGAACTCAAAACTCGATGCCATATGGAATTAAAGCTCTACTGACATCTAGAAACATAAATTTAACACCACAAGGCCAAAAAATTATCGACGGGGAAGTATGGATTCTCCAACACAAACACTCTATACAGAAAGATAATTGTGAACACCAGATTCAACTCTCTTACTCATAACTCTCAATATGTTTGTTCAATCAAGATTAAATATTAGAATTAGGTACATCTAACATCCATGAAAATAATGTTAGAAGCACAGAGAAAAATATTCCTATGCGGAGTGGTGTAGACCAAAAATTTGATGCACTATAACACTGAACTAGTAATTTTGACACTTAGATTTCCACACATCTGAACTTTTTGGGCCAACTCAATTTGCATAAATGTCTTCCATAGGAACCCAAATACCTATTAGAACTGATCAAAATGATCCACAACAATTTTGAAATCAATGACAACACAGTAATACATTGTTATGAACCATTTGTGCTCATGTTGAGAAACAACATCATCAATGACAAACCCCAGTAATATCTCGAAACTGCTGACAATCTCCCCCTTTTTCATTGATGGAAACATGCTAAAAATACTATCCCCCTTTGACATCAAGGGAAAAGGGTGCCTATACAAAACTATTATGACTTTTATCGAAATTTCCCCTAAGAAATATAAGCATATGTAAAAACTGAAAAAGAGTGTATTGACCCCCCCTAAGTCATATACTAGAGAAAAAACTCAAAATTGTACTAAGAAAATGTTCTATATGGTCTACATATGCACAATTAGTCTGAACATAAATACTAAAAATACATAAAAGAATAAAACATGAGTCAACTGGAGGTGGTTGATGCCTATAACTTCTTTAAATGATCTTCCCAAGCCTGCCTTCCATCTTCCCATTCACTCTTGGCCTCTAGAAGTAGCCTATTCAATGTTTCAAACTCAAGTAAAATCTCTCCTTCTTCCAATGTAGCAGGTACCAAATTCATCTATTTTTCTTTTTTAGAACTGAGAAGAGAATTTGAAGAAAGTAGCAATTTGGGATTGATGGTTTCCTTTGCAATGTCTTCTCCAATTATTGCATATTTATCATCTCATTTTTTCATTTCCTCCACTTTCGAAGGAGTGCCATCTTTTGCAACTTCATTATTAGTGTCATGCTCATGTTGAGCATCATCTGTGTGTACTTATTCCTATGCATTAAGTTATGAAGCAGTGGCATCATCATTTATTTATTCCTCAATTACCAAAAGCATTCCTAAATTTTGTACAATCCCTTCTGCTTTGTCATGGTTTTCCTTCTAGATCCTCTCAAAATTATCTTTTCGCTTTCCCATAAGGTTCATTACCCTTCCCTTTTTTCTCATATCCTTACTGTATATGGTAGCCAATGCATCTTTGTCTACTTCAAAAAGTGGAGCACCAACTCTTTCTAGAGCTTCATCTCTTAGCTTAGACTCTACTTGAATTGCCTCTTATCTTCTCTTTAGAAAAATATTCCATAACTCATCATAAATATCCTTCTTGATATTCCAGATTTTTGGATGGATGGTGGAGTGGTAGCTATTCTACCTGATCTCCTTGAGCTACTTGAAGCTTCTCTAGCACCCATATATGCTCTATCTCTCTCTCTAGCATACCGCACTTTCTCCTTTGAAATGCCACATTCTTGTGCATATATATCAACCATAGCATCAACATTCTTCTTGATCTATGGTTTCTTTTTTCCCTTGTGAAATTCCATGGACATTTTCTCATAAGTCCCATATCTAGGATTTTTAGTATCCTTAGGAATTTTTAATATAACATCTGCACAACCAATAAGCTCTACCTATGTTACCTCATAGCCCAATTAAAGAACCCAAAAAAATATCAGTTACATTGCCTCCATGATGCAATAATCTGTAGAAACTAGGAATGTAATATCATTTTTTTACCTTTATACAACACTCCTTGTGATGCTCTCTCTCTCTCTCTCTCATGCATTCTCTTCTAAAATACTATGAAGAAGGAAATAAGAGGATCATCATGTGTGTTGGTGTCTCCAAGTCTCCTCATGTAATCTTCAATTTTATGTGCAATAGATCTTGCACATACCCATCTTACCTTTCCAATAATGGGAACCTCCTTCAAAAAGTAGAATAGTAAGCAGACAACCAGATGCCAAATTTAAACACATATTTCTTTTCCTTAGTCTACTTTAGATTCTCCATTAATTGATCCCTTAGCAACTCATAGAGGTCATAGTATGCTTCGTTCTATATGATCTCATGTGCCACATTAATTGGGGTGGTAGATATAGAGTTGTCTCTATTTTTGAAGTATTCTTTGTAGCCAATGACCATAGCAGCATACCTAATGATGGGATTTATAATAGGATTCACTACAAGGGATCTCTGGTCGAATGAAGCACCTATTTTCTCCATTACCTCTTTATTTTTAACAGATTTTAGATTAGGGATGGGTTTGGTGGAGCATAGACCAATGACCTCTATTTTTACTTACTTTTTAATCATGTGAGGCATATTAGTCCAGACAAATTCATCATGAATTCTTCTGAGAGCCATTCTAATCCACTTGATATCATAAAAGAAATTTGTGAACCATTGTCAAACATCTAGTTTCTTTTTGGATAGGTTTTTATATTCTGAATTTAGGGAAAAGTTCTCACTAGTTAATTCATTTGACCATATATCACTTAACTTACTAGGATAATTATCTTCCATTTTTCCATAAATGTATGCCTTAATATCCTCTTTCAGTAAAACTACATATGGAATGTGCAAGAAAGCACCTAGTGGGTCATCTTCTATGGATTTTATAGGATATCTCTTGAATTCAGGTTGTGGTTTTTCCATAGCCTTTATAACTTTTAGTGTAGCCATTGCAATATGAATTCAAACTAATTTCAAACAAATATTTCTAAAAACCAGGGCACACAAGACTCACAAAATACCTTTTTACTTTGTTCACCGAATTAATGTTTTGATGCTTTGTATCTCAAATCACCTTACACACTTCAAATTATCTTCTAGAAACTCTACTCCTCTTCGAATGCTTGTGTGAAATGAATTTTCCTTAGTAAATTTTCTTATAACCTTTTGATTTGACCTAATTTTGCATTGAATTCTTCAACACATAAAGTTGGAAACACTTAATTTGTATGCATAGTTAGCTTTTGAAGCTCCTAAAAATTTCACATCAACATTTTTTGTTATGAAATCTTCACCTATAGATCAAGCATGTTGATCTACATCACATATATTCATGCTACAACCTCAAAACCTCTTTTATGGAAAGAGACAAAAGATATCCATTAAAGCTCCCCCTAAGCCATTTGGCTTAGTTTCTGGAGGAAACACCTACATCAGATGATGGTATAGATTCTCCCTTGTCTTCTATCCCTTCCTTTTTTCTCCAAGTCTTTTCCATTTCCTTCTTTACTTGAATTGGATCAGCCTTTTTGACTAGTTCATTCCTCTTTACTAGATTATCCTTCCTTGTATTTCTACTCCAAAATTTAGCAATATGTCCAGGTCTACTACAATTGTGAAATACAACATTCTTTTGAAAAATATTCCTTTCATTCATTCTATATTTGTATTGATTAGTTTTGTGTCCAAATGCATAGCATGTATAAAAATAACCATTGAAAGGTTGAACCATTCTACCATTTCTATATGCATTCATCATTTGACTTCGACATTCACTTGCTCTATGACCAAATATTTTGCATGTAAAACATTGAATAGTAAAGGATGGAACATTCTGATTCATTCTGCTTCTATATTCTATTGCTTTATATCCAAATTTATTGTAAGAGAAACAAAAACCATTGAAATATGGGTATCTTTGAGAATTTGGATGTCTGACTAGAGGTCATCTAGTTTCATTTCACTGATTTTAGATCTTTCCATTCTTCTTCTTGTCTTCAGTCTTCTTTAGTTCATTGATATTCTTTTCTACATTAGGTGTCTAATCTGCTTTTAAGATTTCACTTTTTTCAAATCCTAAGCCACCTTTGTATTTGGATGTTTTTTAACCTACAATCATCTCATCAAGCATTATAGAACTCACCTTGAATTTGTCTCCATTACATGTTGCTTTCTTCAGATCTGATCTTAGGTTTACCATTTCTTGTTCAAGCCTTATGCATTCATCAAATTTTCTTTTCAACATTGCATTCAAAAATCCCTCAACTCTTTTCCTATCTTAAACTTTCACTTTTAGTTTGGTGATTTTTTTATTTTCTTGTTTCAATTATTCACTGAATTCATTTTTTCCTTTCTTTGAACTTCTTGATTTTCTCTCTCAATTTTCTAATGCATTCATTTGATTCTTTAACATTTTCTTTCAGATCTCTATTCTCACCTTCAATTCTTTTTAGATCTTCAAGAGAAACTTTGAGTTCTCCATCTTTGTCAAGCATGCAATTTTCTTCTATAAAATCAAAAGCAGGAATATCTTATGGAGGAATAGGAAAATTTATATCAACCATGCACATTCAATCTCCAAGACCTTCCCAAAGTGGTTATGCTCCTTCTAAGGAACCAAGCTTTGATACCAATTGTTGAACACCCAAAATACAAAGAGGGGGGGGGGGGGGTTGAATCGGTATTATCTTAAACCATTCAAACAACAAACATCCAATTACTAATGAATATTCAACTATAGTAATGAAAGAAAGCATTAAAAATTCAAAATATCACATAACACATGAACACCAAGATTTTTATGTGGAAAACCCAAATTGGGAAAAACCATGATGAGGTTTAGCTCAAATATATTATAACAAATTATACTATATTATAGCAATTATCACTGCAGGTGGACTCACTATCCATGGAGAAAAATATAAAAGAGAGATGGTGGCTCACAACCTATTTTGAACTATTACAATTGCATCTTATGTATGCATGAATTACAGTTCCATTGAAGCGCAATAACAATCTGGTTTTGATTCTGATTCAAGACTCTACCTCGCTATTCATTTGCACAACTCTGATCTTCAACTTTGTAATGATCTAGTAAAATTAACATCACACATAGTACATGTCACATCTCTTATCCAAAACACTAAAAACAATCCAACATATATATCCACATCAAGTATAACATCAATTAGGTTGACCTAATTAGATGTAATACCCAAAATACAACTTGTCAGATCCAAAACCTATCATCCATAATGAGTGCCACAATTCAAATCTTAAAACACCTTAATATAGGTCAACATGGACCTATAATAGATACCATATAAAAAATTAATACATATTTACCCTTCACATTACCTTAAAAAATATTAGGTCAACACGACATAAGACTTGAACTAAAAAATACTCAACTATACATCCACTTCATGACATATGGACCTCAAAACTCAATGCCATCTAGAATTCAAGCTCTACTAAGATCTATCAACTTAACTTCAATATGGAAAGGCCAAAAACTTATCTATGGAGAAGTGTGAATTCTCCCACACAAACACTCTGTACAAAAAGATAACTGTAAATGCTAGACCTTACTTTGTTACTTATAACTCTCAAACTATTTGTTCAATAAATATGAAATCTTAGAATTAGTTACATATAACATAAATAAAAATTATTTTATAAATGTAGAGAAAAGTATTCCTATGTAGAGTGGTGTGGACCCAAAAGATGATGCACTATAAGATTGAACTTGCAGTTCTAACACTTAGTCAAATTTCCACACATTCAAACTTTTTCGAACCAACTCACGTTGCACAAATGTATTCCAAGAAACCCCAAAACCTATTAGAATTTATCAGAATGATTTGAAAAATTGTTGACATGAATGACAACACTATAATACATTGTTATGAACCATCCATGCTCATGCTGCCAAACAACATCATCAATGCAAAAATTTAACAATCTCTCCAAACTTCCAAAAAGATCTTTCACCCATATATCTCTTAGCTTAGTCTAATCATATTCCTCTATCTTGCCACGAATATAAATCCTTATATCTTCTATAGTTAAAAATCCATATGGAACATACAAAAATACACCTAACAGGTCATCTTCTATGGATTTAGAAGGATATTTCTTGAACTTAGGTTGTGGCTTCTCAGTCACCTAAATTACCCTTAGTGTTTCCATTGCAAAATAAATTAAAACTTCTTTATTAGAAACTAGGGTAAAAATGAGATTTTAAATACCTTTTCTTTTGCTTTTTGAACTAGGGTTTGAATGCACCAAATCACAAATTGCCTTGACCACTAGTCCAAAGAATTTCTTCGTTTCTCTACTCCTTCTCGAATGATTTTTGTAAATGAATTTGGTTTAAGTGAAATTAATTTATAACCCTTTGAATCTAACCTAATTTCACATTGAATGATTCAAAAAATAAATTTGGAAAACCCTTCATTATGTGAAAACTTAGCTTTAGATGCTTCACAAATTTCTGCATTTCAACATTTTCTTCTAGGATCTTCACCAATAGATCAAGCATGCCAACCTACATCACATATATTTGTGTTGAAGCTTCAATACCATTGTCTTTGGTAGGGGATGAAATATTTATGTTAAATATCCCTTGCACCAAAGCTCTTAACTTAGTTTCTAGAAGAAACATTTGTACCAGATGTTGGTATAGATTCATCCTTAACCTTGGTCTCTTCCTTCTTTCTCCAAATATTATCCATATCCTTATTTATTTCTATCAGATCAATCTTTTGTACTGGTTCATTCTTCTTTACCAGATTATCCTTCTTCATATTTCTACTTCTGCAAAACTTGGAAATGTGTCTAGGCCTATTGCAATTATAACATATGACATTCTTTTGACCGGTATTCCTTTCATTCATTCTAGATCTACATTGATTAGCTTGATGCCAAAATCCATAGTATGCATAACAATAGCCTTCAAAATATTGAACCATTCTACCATTGTTATAGCCATTCATCATTTGACTTCTACACTCATTAGCTCTATGAACAAATCTCTCGCATGTAAAACATTGGCCAAAAAATTGTGGAACATCTTGATTCATTTTGCTTCTATGTTCCACTGTCTTATGTCCAAATATATTGCAAGAACAATAAAAATGATTAAAATATAGGTACCTTTGTACATTTGGTTGTCTTATTGGTGGTCTTCTAGCTTCATTCCTTTCATTCCAGAGTTGTTTTCCATTGTTCTTCTTATCTTTAGTCTGATCTAATTTTTAACTTTCACTCTTTTCAAATCCTAAAACTTCTTTATATTTAAGGCCTTTTTTATTTGCAATCATTTCATCAATATTTGTAGAACTCATCTTGAATTTATCTTCATGAATCCTTGATTTTTCCAGATTTGATCTCAGATTCACAACTTCTTGTTTAAGCCTTGCACATTCCTCAAATTTTCTTTTTACCACTACATTCAAACATTCAAATCTTTTATTTTCTTCAACTTGCACCTTTAGACCACTGATAGTTTCATTTTATTGCTTCAATTGTTCATTAACTTCTTTATTCCTTTATCTGAACTTCTTGATTTTCTCTCTTAATTTCCTGATGCATTCATTTGCTTCTTTGACATTTTATTTTAGATCTCTATTTTTACCTTTAGTATTTTCTAGATCTTCAAGAGCAACTTTGAGTTCTCCATTTATGTCAAATATGCAATCTTCTTTTGTAGATCCAACAACGGGAATCTCTTTCGAAGGATTAGGTAATCTTCTAATAGCCACGTGTTCAACCTACAAGATCTTCCCCAAGTGGTTAAGCTCCTTTCAGGGAACCAAGCTTTGATACCAATTGTTGAAAACTTAGAATACTGAGAGGGGTGTGAATTAGTATTCTTGTAAACCATTCAAACATTTAAACATACAATCCACATAAAAAATTCAATTTTAGTAAATGAAATAAAGAATGAAATAACCAAGAACATCACATAGCACATGATCACCAGTATTTTTATGTGGAAAATCCAAAATGGGAAAAACCACACTGAGGATTAGCATACAATATATTATAACCAGTTATAGTATATTTATAGAAGTGCTCACTATAGGTGGACTCACTGCCCATTGAGAGAAAAAGATAATAAATTTTATGGCTCACAACCTAGATTGAACTGTTACAATTGCATCTATCATATGCATGAGATAAATTTCTAATGAAGCTCAATAAACTAACTTTACACACTTCATTTGATTTTGATCTAACACATTGCTTTCCTCTGCATTTGAATCACTCTAATATTCTGCTCAAAATTCACAACTTAAATTCATAACTTATTCACATCATTGGCATCACTAACATATATGATATTCATCAAAACATCAAAAGTGATCCATCTTAGATATCCTCTTCAAGAATAACATCAATTAGGTCAGCCTCACACATGCCTCGTGCCAAGATTCAGTCCTTAAAACAATTTGAAATAAGTTAGCATGGACCTATAATAGCTCCCACATGAATTTGCAATACTTAACCTTCACATACCTTCAAACCTATTAGGTTGACACCAAAAAAGACCTAATACAAAAATTATCTAAATGTATACCCATATTTGGACACACATACCTCAAAATGCTATGCCATATGAAATTCACACTCTATTGACATCTGTCAATATCTCCTTAAATCCAAAAAACAAAAATCTTATTCATGGAAAAGTGTGGACTCTCCAACTAATATACATTGTATAGGAGTTGACTGCAACTTCTAGGATGAACTTCTCTCATTCATACAATATGGAATTATGGAATTAGATGCTTCTACAAACCAAAAACATTATGCCAGAATTGTAGGGTAAAAATTTAATTCATGAACTAGTGAAGACCCAAAACTTGGATGCTTTGTACCTAGAAACACTAGTATAAACACTTAGTCATTTTTTTTTATCACAATTGGCTTCACTAGATCAAAAATTCTTGCAAAATTTTCTTCTACAAACATCCCAAAAGATGTTAGAATGAACCAAAATGATATGCACCATGATATCCATATCAAGATACAATTTTGACATCAATAAAAAAACTACAACACATAAAATTATACATTGTACTTATCCCTCATGCTCATGTTGCCAACAACAACATCAATGACATATCCTCATTCTTCCAACAAACCTTTTATATAGTGTAACTCAAGAAACTAACTTTCAGAACTCCAAACTTCAAGCCACTTCAACTGAAGATAGATATGAGAAATACAAACATATTTCTAGAACCACAACACCATAAACCACATTGTAGAGAAATGTGGAGCAAAACCATTTCTCTGATACAACACTACAATACATAGTTCACACACTGGTGAACAAAAATTTATTTGCACAATGATACATGATAATAAATTTATGATATAACATCTCTGAACACCTTTGATCAACATATCCAAAATTCATAAGAAAATCTTCAACATAGAAGAAATGCAGAGAAAAACCAGAAAACTACTCTGTATGCTAGAACACCTCTCAACCACATTGTTTCGTATTTATTCAAATTTTGTCATAAGAACTTGGAAACAAAGCACAAGAGACTTAGTATCATCATCTTCAATACTTCCTCATCATCACCAAACCAGCTACAACACATTAACTTAGCCAAACAACATCCAAAAACAAAATATTATCAATGTAGGACTAGAGGTTGACACCAATAACACTTACTAATGACTATATAATACAACTAATCAAAGCACCATCACAAAATCATAAATGAAATAGTATAGATCTATTGACATGAATGACAACACCAACTACTCATACTTGCAAAAATATCTCCCTTCGTCTTTGGTGGCAACACATGATGTGAAAAACCACCGACAACAAACATAACATCTTTGATCACCAACACACTCCTCCATACCAACTCTTTTTCTTTATCCCCCTTACATCATACTCTCCTTTTTCACCTTACTCTGTCTCCCTTTCTCAACCGAATCTTTCCTTTTTCACTAGCCTTATGACCAAATCTATTGCATGTATAGCATTGAACAAGAAATGGTTGAACATTTTGATTTATTTTGGTTTGACAATCTATAACCTTATGTCCAAAATTATTATAGGAATAAAAAGAACCATTAAAATATGGGCACCTCTATGCATTTGGTTGTCTAATAGGTGGTCTTCTGAAGTCTTTCCTTTGATTCTAGACCTTCTTTCCATTTCTCTTCTTGTCTCCAATCTTCTTTTATTCATTGTTCTTCCTTTCAATACTTGGTGTTTGATTTTATTTTGAACTTTCTTATTTTTCAAACCCTAATCCTCCTTTGTCTTGAGAAGCCTTCTGGTTTGCAAGAATATCATCAAGAATTGTAGAGGTATTCTTGAATTTATCTTCTCAATTATTTTATTTCTCTATATTTTATCTCAAGGTCACAACTTCTTCAAGTTTTGAACATTCTACAGATTTACTTTTCAATTTGTCATTCTCCTTCTTCAACTTGCACTTTCAGACTGGTGATTGTCTCATTTGAATTCTTTAGCTTCTCATTAAATTCCTTGTGTGTTTCTATGAACTTCTTGATTTTATCCCTCAAATTTTTGATATATTCATCTACTTCCTTGACATTTTATTTCAGATCTCTATTCTCACTTTCAATTCTTTCCAGATCTTCAAGGGTTAATCTAAGTTCTTTGTTCATATCAACCATGTAATATTCTTTAGTGAATCCTACCATAGGAATTTCTTATAGAGTAGGATATCTCCTACTAGCCATGTGTTCAACCTCCAAGATCTTCCTCAAGTGGTTACGCTTCTTCTAAGGAACCAAGCTATGATACTAATTGTTGAAAACCTAGAATACTGAGAGGGGGGTGAATCGGTATTCTCTAAAACCACTTAAACATGTATTCAATACATTTCATTCAATTTTTGAAATGGAAAGAGACAATTAAAGCATACATCACATCACATAACAAAAAAACACCTGATTTACATGGAAAACACAAGTAGGGAAAAACCACCACAAGGATTAGCTAACAATATATTATAACCAGTTACAAGATATTATAAAAAGGCTCACTACAAGGTGGACTCACTTTTTAGAGAATAAGAGAGAGAAAGAAGAAATGGTAGCTCACTTCCTAGATTTTAACCGATACATTAAATCTATGATATGTTTGAGATAGTTCCATTGAAGCTCAATATACTGACTTAACATACTTCATGTTTCTTGATACTTACATCGACTCTGCTCTTCTTTACATCACATTCGCATACCCTGCTCAGGAATTTGGATCACACTTTTTCAATAGCACACACACACTATCAATACAATACTGAAATTAACTTACATTTATATGCATTGCTTTCCCAAACACCTACAACATCAATTAGGCCAACCTAATTAGATGAAACATATAATACATTTGTCGATCAGCTCAAGATTCAAATACACATGCCTCAAAAATTGTAACACATCAAAATAGGTCAGTAGGGACCTATAGTTACTCCTTTAAGTTTTCTCAATTCATATTTAAACTTCACACAACCACAAACCCTTTTAGGTTGGCACCGCTGGTGAAGCAACAATAAGATAACCAACTATTCATGCATTACTTGACATGTAGACCTCCAAAAAACTTGTCACTTGGACCACTGATACTTCTAACCTCTATAAGCACTCCCATAATACCAAATAACCAAATATTCTTTCACGAAAAAATGTGGAGCATTCCAATCATGTAATCTACATCAATAACACCATCACTATCAAGTCTGATACTTTGTCATCATTATCTTTGGCATTGGAGGACATCAAGACATGAAAATTTAGATTTGGATTCCTTAGTCATACACCCAAATTTACTTAGAACCCTATAACTTGATTTTGCATGGTGGAGTAATGTGAACCTCAAAACTGGTTCACTGTACACTAAAAATTATACTTTGGGACTTAGACAAATATCCAACACATCTATTCTTCTTTGGATCAAAACTCTTACAATTGTATAATGGATTTCCATCACAAAAATCACTCATGCTGATCAAATAGAAGTACAAAAAAGTTGAAATCAATGACAACACCATATATGCTAATGCTCATGTTGCCAATAGTCTTATAAATGATAGGTTAACTTCCAACAAGGCTATGGTGAGAACAAATCCAATGGGTACATAAAAATTACTTAAGTGGTTTAATAATGCATGTAAATAAAAATTCCAAACCAGTATCTAGGATTGAGGGGCCAACCATCAAACCATTACAAGCACATAAAAGGATGACTTATGAAATTATGATGGATTGAACAATTCACCACCCGATTAAAACACAAAGTTACAAGTGATGAAGAGGGCTTAGTATTTTAGCCAAAATACATAAACACACTTAATAAAGCCCTATAACCCTAAATTTTTAAAATAGTGTCAACAATATTCATACTTTATAAGAACAAGTGTATTTGACCCAATATTAAAAATATAGTCATAAGGTTGTTGGTAGTAAGACACATCTACACAATATATAGCTACAAAGTACAATTATGAAAGCATTACTACAACTAAGGGTTATATAAAATAAAATTTTGAATACATACATACACACATATGCATATATATATATATATATATGTTGGATGTTATGGTTGAGTTTCTGATATGTGGTTTTCATTGATGCCAACACTATTAGCATAAATTTTTTTAAGACTGTATATGTCGAGGATATTGAGAAAATTGAAATAAATATGTTACAGGTTGTCTCTGAAGCAGTGAAGATCAGTATGGAGGAAATTTAGTATGTTGTAAATTAGATGTTTTAGATTAAAGAGTTTGTTTTCAATCCTATCTAGTTTCTACTCCATAAGTTTCAGATGTGTGCATGAAGATCTAAGGAAGTTATAAGTTTATGTGTTTTGACAGCTATTCTATTACTGCAAATGGTGTTCATGGAAGAAGACAATGTGATTCTAGTAATATGATTTGTTGCGTATGTTCTTGTGACATTTGTGGATGTTTCTAGATCATGTTCTATCTGTGTTGCACATCTTCATTGATCATTGTGCTCACAATCAGAGATTTTATCTTGCCTGTTCATGGTCAACAAGGTGTTTGAAGCGTGTTGTGGATCTTCAAGGAAGAATATTTGAAGGTGTTTCATGTTCAAGAATATTGTTTTAGGTCCCTACTATGTTGTGGCCAACTTTGGTTAATGCGCATTGATAATCTTTATTGTCTTGGGTTGGCAGTTTGCATTCATTCTATTATTTTGTTGAAGCCGACATAAAGAAATGTAATTTCATGTTGCAAATATATATAAGTGATTTTTTCTTCATTTGAGATGTATGTGGTGTATATTTAATGCAAATTATGTGAGTGCTATGTGTGAATATGGTTCAAATCATTCAAAGGCAGATCAAAGTGTGAAGAAGAGTGGAAGATAGTGAAGAAGTGTTTATGTGCTTAGCCAAAATTGTACTCAGGCATTTGTAGATGCTACTCTCTCAGTTCAATTTCTTTAGATGGTTTTAATCTGAATATTTTCTATAAGACAGTGAGTCTTCCTTTGAGCAGTGACCTCTAGGTAGTGCACTTGAATGCATGTGCATTCCCCATATATTTTTCTTATACTTTTAATAGGGTATAACTTGTGGATTAACCTCCACTGTGGTTCTTACCCTAACAAAGTTTCCACACAAAAATATTGGTGTTATGTGTGTTTTTGATGTGTTGTTGATTCATTCTTTCACTGTTAATAATCAAATATGAGAATTAAGGTTAATAAGATTAATAAGTCTAAAATTTTGGGACAGCTAATTCACCCCCCCTCTCAGTTGTCCGCCCTTGTGTTGCCAAGAATTGGTAACAGAGCTGGTTCCTCAGAAGAAGTTTAACAGCTTGAGGTGATACAGGATGGAGACATACAAGAAATATAGTCCAAGATTTGATGGAATAAACTATTCTTTGTGGAAGACTCGAATGGAGTGTCATCTAAGATGCATTGGTGAATCCTATTGGCACATTACATGAAATAGGTACGTTATCCCTCCAAATGGTCCTACTACTACTGAGATTAGGGATGATGAATATAACATCAAGGCTAAGGAAGCATTGTTGAGTGCTTTGACTGATACCGAGATGACAAATGTTATGGATCTGAAAATTGCTTATGAGATCTGGAAAAATCTGGAAACTTTATATGAAGGTGATGCTAATGTGAAGATGGCTAAGCTATAGTGTTTGAAAGGAAAATATGAACTATTGAAGATGGGAAATTATGAGAATATTGTTACTTACATGTAAAGAGTGAATAATCTTGTGTGGGGTCTCAGATGTGTTGGTGGAAAGGTAAATGAACAAGGGATTGTTGCTAAAGTACTTAGAACTTTTCTTGATGCATACAAAATTAAAGTTGTTGCCATTGATGAGCTCCAAACTATGAGAAATATAGCCAGAGATATGTTGGTTGGTAAACTTACTACTTTTGAGTTGAGTGAATTTGGTGATGCCCTTCCTAAGACAAAATTTTCATTTAAAGCTACTACTTCCGAGGGAGACAAGCAGAGATATGATTTGGGTGAAAGCTCTTCTAGAAAGGTATTCAAATATGAGGAAGAAATGAGACAGATTGAAGAAGAAGAAAGAGAACTTAATGAGCTTGAAGCACTTATTGTCAAAACCTGGAAGCCAGAGGAGAAGGTAAGTATAAAGGAAATTTTCCTATTAAATGTTTTTCTTGCAACAAGATAGGTCATTTTGCATCAAGGTGTCGAGAAAGAGTTCCTAAGCCAAGACCTTACAAGCCTAAATTTCAAAAGAAGTGTTGCTATGTTGTTGATGATGGTGTGATAGATGATGAATCTAACAAAGGGAATGGAAGTGAAGATGATTTTGTGTTTATTGCTATCAAAGAAAATAATTATGTGTCTACTAAATCTGCTAGGTGTACAAATGTGGAGAAATCCCTAGCTTCCCGAGTTGAACAAAAAGATGAATGGGTATTTGATAGAGGATGTTCACATCACATGATAGGTGATAAGAGAAAATTTGTAAGCCTGGAGAAGTATGATGGTGTTGTTGTAAGATTTGGTGATAACAATGGTGGTATAATCCATGGTAGAGGATGCATTTCTTTTGATGGTAAGAATAATAATGATGATGTTCTTTATGTTGAAGGTTTGAAGCATAATATTCTAAGTGTTGGAAAAATGGTTGATAAGGGTTACAATATTCAATTCAAAGATGGAAAGTGTAGCATACTAGGAAGTTTTGGAAATGTGATTTCTTTAGGTACAAAAACAAATGGTAACATATTTCATCTAAATGTTGGTAGTAAAAGTTGTCTAATTTCTCAAGTTGATGAAAGTTGGTTATGGCATAGAAGAATGTGTCATGTAATCTTTGATAGTATTATCAAGATAATTTCATCATAGGTAGTAAGAGATCTTCCTAAGTTGGTGAAGCCTACTAATACCATATGCAAGGAATGTCAGTTGGGAAAACAAACTAGAATATTATTTCATAGCAAACAACATTGTTCAAATGAATTGTTGGAGCTTGTGCATACTGACTTATGTGGTCCTGCTAGAATCAAAAGTCTACAAGGTTACAGGTACTTCATGTTGATTATTGATGATTACTCTAGGATGATGGGGGTTAATTTCTTAAGGGAGAAATCTGAAGCTCTAGAAAAGTCCAAGATCTTTATTAGTTTTAGGATAAAAAATGAAAGCAATCAGAAAATGCAACACATAAGACAATGAACACAACAAGATACCTTGGGAAAACCCTCCAACTTGAGGGAGAAAAATCCAAAAAATATATCACTTATATATTACAGAAATAAGAGTAGAAATCTACTTACAACTCAGGCCCAACACAAGGCCGAATTTGATACAATGAAGAATAACACCTCTCTTAGATGCGTAGATACAAAATGAGTATGTTTCTCCTTGAGATCGATTTGCTGTCACCATATGATGATCTACTGCTCAAGTGTGAACTTCATGAATATATATTTCACCTTGAAATATATTCGTTGTATCAAGATGATGGTTTGTTGCTCAAGATTGAACTTCTTCTTGAATGCGAATTATAAGGAATGAACTTGCTTCATCACAATGAGAGGAGCATCAACTATAAATACAAATGTGAAGGAGAAATTGCATCCTTTCAAGGAGGTCAGAATCAACCTAAATAACATCTCTTCAAGGTGGTAGAAGATACATCAAGTCAGATTCACATTATTAATTAATCATTAAATAATATATTAAATAATATAAATGAGGCACCTCCTCATAATTGATTGTCATCATAAATTAATTAGCCAATGGATACATTTAATTTATTGCCTTCATAGAACTTGTGCCTTGAAGGAAGAGGCCTGTAGCTACCAATAACATCAACACTTTAAGGCTATGGTTGAGAGAGAGATAGGTCTGGAGATTAAGTGTCTAAGATCAGATAGAGGTGGTGAATTCACTTCTAGTGAGTTTAATTCTTTTTGTGAAGAGCATGGGATAAAGAGACAACTATCTACACCACAAACCCCTCAACAAAATGGAGTTGTAGAAATAAGGAATAGGATAGTTCAAGATGCTGCAAGAACTATGATGTTTGAAGGAAATTCCCCTCATATCCATTGGAGAGAAGCTGTGAGTACTACTATCTATATTCTTAACTAGGTACAAATCAAAGGTAATACTGGTAAGAATCCTTTTGAGTTATGGTTTGGTCATAAGCCTGTTGTTGGATATTTCAAAATCTTTGGGAGAAAATTTTATATTAGGAAAGATGAAGATCTAGGAAAGTTTGATGCGAGAAGTGATGAATGAATATTTCTTGCTTATTCTACTAAGAGAAAGGCCTGTCGATGCTACAAAAAGAGATTGAATAAAATGGTTGAAAGAGAAAAAGTTAAGGTTGATGAAGACATTTCCAGACCTCTAGAACCTATGGATTTGATTCTAATGATTAGAATGATAGTATAAACAAGAGTCATAATTCAAATCAAGTTCAGATCATTTCGGTGAATCAAGAAGAACAACAACAAGAAGATACTGGTGAAAGTACAGAAGAGAGACCTCAAGAGCCTGAAATTATAGAACACTCTAAGAATCCAAAGTATGTGAGATTGAATCATTAAAAAAAATAGATTATAGGAGATAAGAACAAAGTTGTTCAGACTAGGAGAAGAATATTGTTTAATTTTAAAAGATGATCCAAGTAATGTCAATGAAGCATGCAAAGATGAACATTGGATTGAAGCTATGAAATAAGAACTACAAAAAAATGAGAAGAATAATACATGGATTCTTGTTCCTAGACCTAAAGAAAAAAATGTAATTGGAACTAAATGGGTCCTTAGAAACAAACTAAATGAACAAGGTGAAGTTATCAGAAACAAGGAAATATTGGTATGTAAAGGATACTCTCAAATGGAAGGTATTGAGTTTGAAGAAACCTTTTCTCTTGTTGCTAGAATTGAATTTGTGAGATTTTTTCTTGCTTATGCTTCTTATAAAAACTACAAAGTTTATCTGATGGATGTCAAGTCAACATTTCTAAATGGTGAATTAGAGGAAGAAGTGTATATTGATCAACCTGATGGATTTCAATTGACTAATTAGGGAGATATGGTTTGTCGGTTGAAGAAAGCATTATATGGACTCAAACAAGCCCCTAGAGCTTGGTATGCCAGATTAGATAAGTACTTGATGAAGATTGGATTTAAAAAAGGTACTGCTGATAGTAATTTGTATTTCAAGATTGATGATGATAAATATTTTTTTGTGGAAGTCTTTGTTGATGATATCATTTTTGGAGGAGATGATGGTTTGTGCATGAAGTTTTCTAATGAGATGTAGAATGAGTTTGATATGTCAATGATTGGAGAGTTGAAATTCTTCTTGGGATTTCAAATTACTCAGATAGATAAAGGGATCTTTATATCTCAGTCTAAGTATGTGAGAGACTACTAAAGAAGTTTGGTATGGAAGATTAAAAACCAATCGGTACACACATGGTGACCAAATGCAAGTTGACACAAGATGATGATTCTTTGAAAGAAAATCAGACTAGATACAGATCCATGATTGGTGGATTTTTGTATTTGACTCAAACTAGACCTGATATCATGAATGTTGTGTGCATTTTTGCTATATTTTAAGCCGATCCTAAGGAATCTCATGTGAGTGCTGTGAAGAGAATTTTTAGATACTTGATAGGAACAATTGATTTTGGCCTATGGTATCCTAAAGATGATGATATTTCTTTAAGTGCCTTTACTGATGCTGATTGGGAAGGAGATGTGAATGACAGGAAAATTACTAGTGGTGGCACATTTTTCTTGGGAATAAATTGATTTCATGGTTAAGCAAAAAGCAGAATGTCATTTCCTTGTCTACTGCAAAGGAAAAATATATTGTTGCTGCTAACAATTGTGCTCAAGTATTATGGATGAAGCAGATGCTCAAAGATATCAGAGTTGTGGATGATGAACCCATTTCCATATTCTGTGAAAACTCAAGTGCTATAAACATTTCTAAGAATCCAATGTTGCTTTCAAAGACAAAGCATATATCTATCAAGTACCACTTTTTGAGAGATAAAGTGAGTGATAAGGAAGTCAGACTGGAGTATGTGCCTACTAAGGAACAAATTGTAGACATCTTTACTAAGCCTCTGCCTAAAGATAATTTTGAGTATCTTAGAGAGAAGTTAGGGGTGATTACGCCTCCTAATCGGAACTAAGATGCATAGTCTTTGCATTAGTCCATGCATTCATAGTCATATCTTGATCTGGATTGATGTTGTGGTGGCTGCTACTTAGGGGAGTAGTCAAATGATTCAAATATGTGGTTTAGAGCTTGTGTACCTTTTCCATTGATATCAAAGGGGGAGAAGAGTAATGTGAAAAACTACGGAAGAGCTAAAAGTAAGGGGTAGAAGAACAATATGAGAAGAGAAATGTGTAAAGGGGAGATTGTTGGAAGAAGAGTTAGTTGCGTTGATGGTAGATATTTTTCACATCAGGTCTTGCCATCGATGCCAAAGGGGGAGATTTTTGGATGTTTTGGTTGAGTTTCTGATATGTGGTTGTCATTGATGTCAACACTATTAGCATAAATGTCTTTAAGGTTGTATAGTCGAGGATATTGAGAAAATTGAAATAAATATGTTACAGGTTGTCTGTGAAGCAGTGAAGATCAATATGGAGGAAAATTTAGTATGTTGTAAACTAGATGTTGTGGAATAAAGGGTTTTTTTCAAGCCTATCTAGTTTCTACTCCGTAAGTTTCAGAGGTGCACATGAAGATTTGAGGAAGTTACAAGTTTCTGTGTTCTGACAGCTATTATGTTACTATAAATGGTGTTCATGGTAGAAGTCAATGTGATTCTGGTAATCCGAGTTGTTTGGTATGTTCCTATGATGTTCATGGAAGTTTCTAGATCATGTTCTATCTTTGTTGCACGTCTTCATTGATCATTGTGCTCACGATCCAAGATTTTCTCTTGCGTGTTCATGTTTTTCATGTTCATGGTCGACAAGGTGTTTGAAGCGTGTTGTGGATCTTTGAGGAAGAATATTTGAAGGTTTTTCATGCTCAAGGATATTATTTTAGGTCCCTACTATGTTGTGGCCAACTTTGGTTGATGCACATTGATAATCTTTATTATTTTGGGTTGACAGTTTGTATTCATTCTATTATTTTGTTGAAGCCGACATAAAGCAATGTAATTTCTTGTTGCGGATATATAAGTGATTTTCTCTTCATTTGAGATATATGTGGTGTATATGTAATGTGAATTATGCGAGTTCTATGTGAGAATAAGGTTCATATCATTTGAAGGCAGAGCAGAGTGTGAAGAAGAGTGGAAGATAGTGAAGAAGTGTTCATGTGCTTAACCAGAACTATACTCAGGAATTTGCAAATGCTACTCTCTTAGTTCAATTTCTTTAGATGGTTTTAATTTGAATATTTTATGTAAGATAGTGAGTCTTCCTTTGAGTAGTGAGCTCTAGGCAGTGCTCCTGAATGCATGTGCATTTTCCATATATTTTTCTTATACTTTTAACAGGGTATAACTTGTGGATTAACCTCCACCATGGTTTTTCCCCTAATAGGGTTTCCATGCAAAAATCTTGGTGTTATGTGTGTTTCTGATGTGTTGTTGATTCATGATTTCACTTTTAATAATTAGATCTGATAATTAAGGTTAATAAGATTAATAAGTCTGAAATTTTGGGACAACTATTTCACCCCCCTCTTAGTTGTCTGCCCTTGTCTTGCCAACAATATATATATATATACATATATATACATGTTTGCGAGTGTGTGTGTGTGTACATATGTATGTATGTATCTATGTACGTATGCATGCATGCATACATGTATTTATGTATGGATATATACAAATTTTCCCAATAAAATTATATTCTCAATAAAATGAAAAATGACTTGTTTGACCTCAATACACTCTTGCAAATAAGAAGTAAAAATAGAATGTCACTAATGATGGGAAATATACTTGAAGGTGTTAGGTTTTTTCCCCCATTATCTCATAAATAATTTTTTGAACATGCAATATGTACAATTCAATTATTTCCATGAATTTCCTCAAAGGAAAATAAAGAGATTATGATAGCCAGACTTACCTAGAATTTTCCTCCATTGTACTTAAATTTGTCACTCTTTCACTCAAAAATTCACCCTCCTTATCGAAAATGAAAATAGGTAATAATCCCCAAATAATGATGCCTTCTCTTCTTCTACATTTAAAAAAAATTAATTTCATACCTCCCCCTACTATTTCTCCTTTTATTCCATGAATACTCATGCAAATTAATCTTTGTTCTTCTACTCCTCTTAAGATAATTCCCCATTACTCTACCATAACTCCCTCTCAATTCTCACACTCACCAAGGAATATAATGGTAGCGAGTCTATTCAAAATACACTCCACATTAATTTTACCATTAATTCCCCATGCTTCTGCTACATGGGGTTTTTAAAAAAACTTTACTATTTTAAAATAGATATAGAATAATTAAAATATTATTTTTAATTTTAATTTATCATTTGAATTAAATTCGATTTAGAAGGATACACATTATAAATATAGAATTAGTAACATAATTTTGACATCTTTGTCATCAAATGATATGATTAAAGTAGCAATGTATGAACCCGATATACACTATGATGGTTAAAACACATATGATGACCAAAGTGTTGTGTGGTCTCACAACACACCCCATGGATGTTAGGCTTGGGGACCCAATTTAAAAAAAATTACCTTTAGAAATTTTCTGATGGCTAATTGTCCCAAAGGATAAGTGTGAAATGAAGCTTGTAAAGATTTAAAAGGGCTCACATCAGAGAAAGGACTATCAAAAATTGGAAAGTTGGGTCTAGGTGTACAGACAAGATGGTTTCAATATCAAAAGGTAGAAGTGGCACAAGTTACTATAGGCACAAACTAAAATTTTGCAGATATGAAGGAGGTGGATGAAAGCATGTTACTAAGGTTTTATGGTTTGTTTAGAGGACACTAAAAGGTGCTTTAATTGTTTTATTGAAATTTGGGGAATCAAGTCCTAGGTACTTGGGTAGATGGTGTAGCCGTGCAAAAGTTGATGCATGTAACTCAGTTTTCCCCAATGCATCAAATGTCTAGAAATCCACTTTAAGTTCATATTTTCATAAAAATGTTAAAACATGTTATTCTAAATTTGTAATTTAGAAGGAAGTAATTTCAAGTGTGTCTTGTTTTAATGATGCTCCTTGTGGTTATTATTAAAGGGAAATGGCGTATGGTACCTTATTTGTAGGAGGTAAACAATAGCTAAGGTATGGGCAATTAGGAAAATGGATTGCATGAATGAATCATGCAATGCACCAAAGTGGAATATGTGTGGTCCAAAATCATGTACAAAAGGAAACTAGATGATCAAGAACCCAAGTTTTCTTTGGAGGATGGACACAACTGAAAGTTCTCTAGTATTTCCTTAGTGCAAGTGTTTCCCAAATTGAAAGTGCAAACCTAAAACCACAAGGTTGGTGGATCAAAATTTCTACATCCACCTAATCACTATGAGTATTAGGTGAGTTCCTACATTTTATTTGAAAAATAGAGGGAACCCAAACAACTTCTAATATTGGTTTCAAATCGTCAATCAAATAGAATAGAAAGTCAAAATTTCTTTGACTTGTTCTAGAATGTTCCTTTTCCAACTATGACACGCCACGTGTTGCTTTATGATTTGTTGTTTTTGGAGCTCTTTTATTGCCTTGTTCTTATAAAAGGCCAAGATTTGTTCATTTTATGGAGGTTCAGAACTTATGGAATTATAGAGAATTAAAATTGGAACTCTTATCAATTTTATTTCTCTTTTTTTTTTTTTTACTATTCCAGTATAAAAACTTGTATGCTCCATTAAAATTTTCTAATATCAAGGCCAATTTTAAAGCTATTTCATGGTATGAAATATTACATAGCTGATTGTTTGTTTCTATTAGAGAAGCCAATGTGCTGTGTTAGATTTGGGTGCATATTGACACTATTTGGTGGCAAATGATCTCACGTTTCTTTAAATTGTTACATCATTCTATGCCTAGCTATGAATAAATTTGGTGAATTATAGTGTGGTTTTCTTTGATTTAGTTTATTTCATGGTGTATTCATGGATAATAGCTAGGAGAAATTTAAATATTAGGAAAATTAATGATTTTCTTTAGAATAGATGTTAAATATTTCTTGAAAATATTTCAAAAAAGATGAATTCATGGAGTATTATCATAGATCTTCCAAATTTATAAATTTGTAGAGAAATACATGTTAAATCTTCTAATCCCTTATAAAAAACTTGAAGTCATGAAGTATTTCTTGCAAATGATTTATGTTCATGAGGTTATGTAGTGATGTATGTTTAATTTGGCTAAACCTTTGATATATATTATTGGATACTAGTGAGCTTAAGAAATTATAAACCCCTCATGATTAACAATAAATTTATGCAAAGAACCCTAAGTGAACTTAGTGCATTAAGACTTGCCATTAATGAGCCTTGGGATTAACCAAGATTTTCTTCCAATTTAGGGATTCTTGGTGGATCTTTTAAGAAAGGTAGGTTCTCATGTTCCTAGAGTAAGAATTTATATACTTGTTGGTGTGCATGTGTAACATCCACTTCAACAAAAGTAGCAAATGAAGGGGGCCCTTTCACTCCACCTTGGTGTCTTGGTTATAGAGTTGAGTCATAGGTATGCAAAATTAAGGTTTAGATAAGCCTTAGGATGAAGAGTAAGAGAGATAGAAATCATCTAGAAAATCCTTTAAAAAAAAAATTCATCTCAAAGCTTGTTCACTTTTGGTTGAGATATAGAATTTAGCATCCATGACATAGTATGTCATAGAAAAATTGACTATAATTTTTTCTTGGTTAGGGTAAGCTTATCCATTCATAAGGTCATCCTGTTAACTAAAGCTTCCTTAAGTGCAAAAAGAGTGGGAGGATTACCAGATATTTGTTTAGATTCTGGAAAAAGGGGTATTCCTCATAAAAGAAAAGTCCTCATTAACTCAAAAGTAAAATTGGGTAGATTTACTAACTCTAAGTTTCATGTGGAAAATTTGAAAGTATTATACGAAAATAAGCAAAATCTTGAGAGTTTAGAAAAATCTTGCCAAAAGATTGAACCTCAAAGACGTAAACCACCATGCATCACATGTGTTGATAAATATAGGGAGATTGAAGTGGCAAAAAAAGTGGAGGACACTATTATTTCACCATAATTCACGGATTCACAATTTAAAAGGGAATTAATTCTTGATTTTATGTAAATAGTATATTATCAAACTTTTACCTTCTCATTTTCTTATAATCATGTGTGTAATATTGAGACCCCATCTAATGAATTGAGCACTGATGCTAGGGTTTAGGTGGAGGCATGTTTTGAGTATAGCTATGAGAAATGAAGTTGCCTCATGATGAGGGTTCACATCCATGAAATAGAGCAGATGAAAATGGATCTTTGTGATCGAAGGTCATGCAAAGGTATGGACTTAAAATAATGGGAAATTTGTGTGTGGATGACCATTGTCCAAGTTCTTTCCATGCATATTAGTGAAATAATAAGTAAGTATGCTTTCGAATCCTCATCCATTAAATGGTTTTTTTTAAAAGAATACATGACTACTATACTTCATCTAAGGAGTATTCAAGTGAATTTAAAGAAAAACCTGTACAAATTTGCACTAGAAATGTGTTAAAATTAGTAATTGAGGTTGAAATTCATGAAAGACTCCAAAGTTGTAGCATGGGTGTGGGATGATGCGCTGGTGTGCTGGCATTTGTATGGAAAAAAAACAATAAATACAGTATGGAAAAAAAGAAGACCTACTAAATGTCTAGCTGACTAATTTTAACAAAATAAATAGAATAATGAAATACAAGAAATAACTATGTAAATGATAAAGAAGGTAGATGAAGATAAGTGTGATAAATATTAGCTCACTGAAGCTCTAGTTTTCTAGTGAGCCCCATGCATATGTTCAGCTACACACAACCAAGAGAGGCAAAAATGTTGGGTTGTATAGGGGTTTGCCTCATTTAAATCCCCACTTTGGTGTTTCCACCTCCACAAAGAGCCGAAAAAATCCACGAAGTAGAAAATGCAATAAAGGAAAGAAGAATATTGAACACTACAAAAGATATAGTGCTACTTTATCAAACCACAATAGGAAAGGAAAGTGAAGAAATACCACCTCCACCCAAAGGAACTCAAGGACAATGAATGGAGAATGCAAGAAAATGAGCTTTGCAAAGTCGACACAGACATAGTGGTGATGAAGGGAGCTCTAACAAGACTCCAAACTCATAGCTTCTATGGTAGTATTATACACTTTCTCCTATAGTTAGGTTGTAGGCTAGTTTTAGGTTAGGTTAAATATCTTTACTTTTTTTCCTTTTTTTTGCTTTAGGTTAGGCCTGTTAAAACTTGTGAACCAATTAAGATGTGAGTTCATCCTAATTAAGTGTAGTGCAATTGAATCATGCAAACAATTTTGTCATAAAGAAGTGGGGTAAACACAACTTAAAGTAAACACATGTTCACACAAGTAGAAACAAAAAATTAAAACCATAGAAAAGAGAAGAAAGAAATTTTTTCATTATATTAAATAGGGGTGATCTCTTATATACACAAAAATATAAGAAAAATTAAGAGGTTGGTAGGCAGATAAGGAAACAAAAGTCACGTTGTTCATGTAATATTCATAAAAATTGAGGAAACGGTGCCTTGTTAGTCAATTTAGTGTGCCTCATCCATGAGAAGCATGTATCCCAAGTAAGTGTTGTCCCTATGCTCATCGAAGTCAGGGGTGTGCCGAGCAGTGATAAAAGGTAGTAGAGGAACCTATATAGAAGTGAATTTGCACCCCTTGTGTAAATTCCCCTTTTGTATCCCTTCACCTTAGAGAATCAAACCCAAAGTAAAAATTCCACATCACCCACCTACCTTCCATCCACTTGGCATTTTTGATGTTTGTCAGTGGGGGAATGTTTTTCAGGGATGCAAGCATGATGCATGGATGTCTACATGGTGCGTTGTCATCCATGACATATTCTTGCCTTTGGTGTCCATAGGGACATTACACTATCCATTGGGCACAAAGTGTAACTCCTCTATGTCAACCAACCAGCCTAAAAATGGCTCCTTCCCTCCCATTTTGATCTTGAAAAGCCTATCTTTCAACTTCACATCATATTATTAGTAGTTCATGATCTATTTGACAGCTCTTTAGCATTCTAATTCATCTTCTTCACAATTATAGAAACTTCACTTGATCTCTTGAGCATTTTCATAAATCCATTAAGCATTATAGCAGCTTGTTACTCCATCAAATTCATCTTTTTATGTGTTGTGCTACCATAGAATTCGTGAGTTTGGAGCCTTGCAAAACCTCCCTTCATCATTGTTGTGGCTGTGTTGACTTTTCCAAGCTTGTTGTCTTGGATTCTCCCTTCATTGGCCTTGAATTATTTTTGGTGTAGGTGGTATTGCTTCAATTTCCTTTCCTATTATGGTTTAATAGAGTAGCATTGCATATTTTGTAGTGTTTGATATTCTTCTTTCCTTAATCACATTTTCTACTTCATGGCTTTCCTGGCTATCCGTGGAGGTGGAAACACCAAAGCAAACATTTGACTGAGTAAAATCCCTATATAGCCCAACATTTTTTCCTCTCTTAGATATGTGTAGGTGAATGTGTGTGTGAAGATCACTGGAAAATTGAGCTTTAGTGAGTTGATATTCATCACCATTATCTTCGTCTACCTTCTTTATCATTTACGTAGCTATTTCTCGTATTTCATTATTTTGTTTATTTTGTTAAAATTAGTCATCTAGATAGTTAGTAGGCCTTCTTTTTTTCCATACTTTATTTCATGTTTTCTAGCTGTATGAACACCAATGCACTAGAGAGACACCAGTGCATTGTCCTAGACCCACACTGTCATCCTTGGACAAAGAGCTATTTGAGGTGTAGTTTAGGCTCTAGAAACTGGCTCGTCTAGCCCCATTTAGGTTTATGGATCTATAGAGTGACAAAAGCACTTGAGAATGCTATTCATTCTTGATTCTTTTCCTAAACACTTGTTAGCTTGAGGTAAGATAGGGCAGCTCTTTTCTCTCAGCTCTCCTTGGCCTAGAGCCTTGGTGTGGATGGTCCCCCTACCTTTACATTTTAGTGAACCTGATGTGAACCATTTTGGTTCAATTTAACAGTGTTGAAGGGTCCTTTCCTCATTTCATAAGAGTGTTGTAGGCATGAGTGTTATGAGGAATTTTTACTTATAACCCAACTTGAGACCCCTAGTGGTATATTTGGAAGGTTCTATAAGTGTCATAGAATGAAACCTTAATTGGGTCACTTTCCCATCGTGAAACCTTTGGGCGCTCTATGAAAGTTTCTTTTAGTGTATGCGATGGCTTCCTTTTTGCATCTACATATCCCTTCTATGCAACCTATGATTAGTTATCCTATTATAAATTTCACATTATAGGACCTCCTGATGGGTTATAATAGAGAGCCATCTCCTCTATGTCCCCATGTGAATCAATGAAAACATAGTGACAAGTGTTCTTGTTGACCCATCATTTTAGGTGAATTATTTTATAATTGAGGAATTGTTTTTTTGATTAATTTCTTACACAAAGATGGGTATGACGCACTTGAAAGTACCATATGTACATATAATGGTATTTTTGTACCTCCCTTTGGTAGCATCACCTTTTTAGTCCTTGTTCGAACTAAGTCAATAAACTTTCTCTTTGACATAATTTTGGGGTCCGAACTCTTCTGAGTGAAATTGGGTATCCCCTTGTTGGTCGCTATGAATGTAGTTCCCTCAGTCATGTATAAGTGTCTAAAATTTATCCATGAGATTTTAGCACATGTTATCCATGACACTAGATATAAACCACCAGTTGCATGTGGTAGCTATTCTCTAGATCACTTTTGGCTTGCACCCGTTGGTCCACTTCCCTAGGATGAACATCTTATACAAGAAAGGGTACTTAATTCCTAAGGTGAGATACCCTCCATATCCTTATGATGTATCACATAAGGCCTACTTGAAAGCTAATAGTGATGCCACCTTGGCTTAGAGAAGAGAGGAAGAGAAGAATGCTCAAGGTTCTTCTTCCTCTTATTTTTCGGTCCCACTTGTCGCTTCCTCTTGCCCTAGTGCAGTATCATCATATTATGCTCCTAAGTGATTGATAGAGAATCCTATGGTGTCCGCTTGGAAAAAGCCTAAGTGTTTGACATTTGAACTTCCTTTCTTACCTAAAGTTCCTAGGCCTATTTGGTATGGTAAGGGGAAGGCTCCCCATGGGGAATCCTCTATGTCTCAGCCTCTAAAGCCTCCTACTGCTCCTTCTCCCAAGGAAGTGAATGGGAAGAGGCATATAATTGAGGTGCTAGAGTCGACTCCCCCATTGTTGCTCCAACCTCTTCTTAGTATCTCCCTCTTGATACCGTACATGAGTCTCTCCCTCCACTAGAAATGGTTGTGATGGAAACTTTATGGCCGAGTAGGAGCCTCTTGTTTCATCTCAGATTCTAGCCTCTAGTTCTTGGAGTTGTAGAAACCGTCTTAAACACAACTGCAAGCATTGATGAAAGGCTCTGGAAGCTAAGCAAGCCACTCTATAGAGAAAGGAAGAGGAGTTGATCACCCCTATTTTAGGGCCTTCTATTGTGTGCTCCTCTCCCATCCTCTCTGCTTTAGTTAAATCAGCCTTAGTGTTGATTTTGGCTCCTACTACGAGTGTAAACACCCCCACCCCTAAAAAGGTGTAGGTGTTTATTGCTCCTTCAATTGATCTCCCTCTCTTGATGTCCCTTTTGGACATCTTACCATTTTCTAAGCCCTTGGATATGATGAACACCTCAGTGGTGTCCATCACGGTTTTCTCCTCCTCCTCTATGCCTTTTTCC
The DNA here is from genome assembly GCA_007115665.2 of Sequoiadendron giganteum. Lineage (NCBI taxonomy): Eukaryota > Viridiplantae > Streptophyta > Pinopsida > Cupressales > Cupressaceae > Sequoiadendron > Sequoiadendron giganteum. The sequence goes on from CM021108.1 coordinate 195,097,873, forward strand.
TCATCTGTGGGGAACTCTCATTCTGTGATGAAGCAAAAGATGGAGGTTCGTCCCTCTAGTAATGGGGGTCATAAGAGGATTCCACCTTATTTAGAGGGTGGTATTACACTAGCATGTACCATCCTCATGAAAAAATAAGTTTTGGAATCCCTTGAGTTCTTCATTTCTCTCAAGTCACTCAGTGAGCCTAGCAGTGAATCTTGAGCGTAGCCTTCCTCATTCGTTGAGGCAACACATGACACTCCTGTGAAGCGCATGTTTAACTCTTTGGACAAGGTCCAAACCCTGTCAACAATCTTTATGAAGTCACTGACCTTTTATCCAGAGAATTGAGTGGAGAAGACCTCAAGGGGTCTCCTTAGTTGGCTCTTGTTGCAAGGGGGTTGGAGGGTTCCACCCTTGACATTCCACCCTTACAAGCTCATCTACCTTCCCCATATAATGATATAGATTGGGATGTTGATGACCTCTTGGTTGATGAGTTTTAGGGGGAGCCTCTTCTTTATCTATAGTGTGTGTGTGTGTGTTTGTGTGTGCTTGTGCATGTTTATACTCCCCTGTGCTTGTGTTATGTGTTCCTGGATGACCCTTGTGACCCTCGTAGGTGCTTGGATATAGGAGTATTTTTATGTCCTAAAAATTCCTCTATTTGTTCCATCATTCTTCCTCTATTATGTGTATTGATTTTTGGAAAATTGGGGACGATGCAAAGTATTGGGGGCATTTAGGTGTTGACCCATTTTTTAATTTTTACTTTTGTCTTCTTGTGCATTCTTTATATGGTCTGATTTAGTAGGGGGTTGATGATAGTTCATCTATATAATATCATTATACTTATATATATTTATGAGCAGTCCTGACCCCAAAACATCAAACCACACCTATCCCTTGTTTGTGATGTTATTGTCTCTTTTTACATTTTTGATTCTCTTATCTTTCATGCTTGCTTTGTGACATTGTGGTGCTCATGTGTTGTCCCTCACATGTGTGAAAACATTACCATATTAACATCTCGTTATGTTCTATAGGCCACAACATCACCATGTCATTCTCTCTTTTCTCTCCTTAGGACGTCACGTGCCTCTGCATTCAACATGCTTCATCCTAAGGGGGCTATCATGTCAAATTTGATTTTTAGAGAACACATTCAGTGACCAATGAATATTTTCTTGAAAATCCTTGTAAATTTTTTCAAAAAATCACATTCTCAACAAGGATCCCTAGTGGAATGTGTTTCCTTCACCATGGGATTTTAAAGAAAGAACTTAAAAAACTTTCCTCTAAGGAGGGAGCAACTTTTCCTATGGGAGAAGCCTTTAACTTCCCCTCGCGAGGGGATGGTTTTCTTCCTATCGAATTCCTTGAAGAAGTGAACATTTTTTGAAAGGATTCCTTGATGTTGAATTTATTTGCAAAAAACACTTTTTCACTTTCAAATAGCACATCCCTTGAGTGGACCCCTCTTCTTTTGAAGGGTTCCTAAAGGACCCCTTTGAAAGCTCTTCCTTCAATTTTTTTATTGTTTACTTATTTTCCTATGTGGCTACTTTTTGTGATCTCGAACATGTTTTATTTCTAGATTAACATGTTTCTTTGTAGGTGTGCCTATGAAGCTACATTCCAATTCAACTTTGTGGAGTCCCCTTACATTGGGCTTCCTTTAGGAGAGAGTACCTGGGGGTGCCTTCTTTGTAGGTATGAGGGCCTATGAAGCACTTGCATCCTATGGTATTTGTCCATCATTTGTTTGCGGGCCTTCGGTGTAATTTTTTCAACTTCATAGTTCCGCGGAGCTATAGAGTCCTTTTGTTCAAACCTCCTCACAAGAGAGTACTTGTCGAGTCCTTTGCTCGACCTATGCTTTTGAGCTCACTGGATAGTGGTCTACTTCCTTGATGGTTCAGGTATACATTTCTAACTCTATGATCTACTTTACCAAACACTCTTTGATACTCATGCTCGTGAAAGTGGGGACAAATTGTATAGGAGTGAATTTGCACCCCTTGTGTAAACTCCCCTTTTGCATCCCTTCACCTTAGAAAATCAATCCCAAAGGAAAAATTACACATCACCCACCTACCTTCCATCCAATTTGCATTTTTCCTATGTGTCAGTGGGGGAATATTTGTTGAGGATGGAAGAATGACATGCAAATGTCTACGTGGCCCATCCCTGACAGATTCCTCCCTCTAGTGTTTCTAGGGAAATTACGCTCTCCATTGGGCATGAAGAATAATGCCTCAATGTTGACCAACCAGCACAAAAATAGATCCTTCCATCCCATTTTGATCTTGAAATGCATATCTTTCAACTTCACTTCATCTTCTTAGTATTTACTGATCTATTTAATATTATACTTCATTTTCTTTATAATTTTAGCAACTTCACTTGATCTCTTGAGCATTTTCACAACTCCATTGATCATTACAACAAATTTTTACTCCACCAAATTCATCTTTGTACATGTTTTCCTACCATAGAAGTTGTGAGTTTGGAGTCTTGCGAGACCTCTCTTCATCACTGCTACGGCTGTGTCAACTTTACCAAGCTCATTTTTTTGCATTCTCCTTTCATTGGCCTTGAGTGCCTTTGGGTGGAGGTGGTATTGCCTCAATTTCCTTTCCTATTGTGGTTTGATAAAGTAGCATTTTATCTTTTGTAGTGTTTGATATTATTCTTTCCTTTATTGCATTTTCTACTTCGTGGCTTTCTTGGATGCCCATGGAGGTGGAAACACCAAAGCAGGGGTTTGACTAAGGCAAACCCCTATACAAACCAACATTTTTCCCTCTCTTGGCTATGTGTAGGTGAATGTGTGAGTGGAGCTCACTAGAAAATTGGAGCTTTGGTGAGTTGATATTCATCACCCTTATCTTCATCTACCTTCTTTTTCATTTACATAGCTATTTCTCATATTTCATTATTATTTTTATTTCATAAAAAATAGTCAGATAGATAGTTAGTAGGTTTTCTTGTTTTCCATACTATATTTCATGTTTTATGGCCATACAGATGCCAAAATTTCGTACTATCCTCCCAAACCCATGCTACCATCCTCAGACAAAGAGCTATTTGATGTGTAGTTTGGAATCCAGAAACTGGCTCGTATAGCCCCATTTAGGTTTTTGGATCTATAGACTGACAAAAGCAATTGAGAGTGCTCTTCATTCTCTATTCTTGTCCTAAAAATCTATTAGCTTGAGGTAAGATAGGGAAACCATCCACTCTCGACTCTCCATGACCTAGATCCTTGGTGTGGTTGGTCCCCCTACCTTTACGAAACCACAAATCCTTGGTTCAAAAATTGAGGAATATATTTAGCAACTAGGATTCCCACCATAGGCTGGGCAACTGCCAAAGTGGAATATATATTTCCTAAGTAATCTAGTTGCACTATCATAACTGCAATAACACAAACCTCAAGTATCGAGAAACAAAGCAACGAAATGTGAAGCCAAGTCAAAATTAACTTTGTAATAAGATCCAAAATTCATGAATTCTTCACCTAGAACTAGTCATAAGGCTACCCTGGTGGATAGTGTTCTAATGAAGAATACCATCACAAGCCATTAGCTAGTGATATGGGCCAGGAAGATAGCTTGTTGGTGGACACTGGTGAGACAAATGGCAGTATCCATGATGCTAGAAAAGAGAAAATGCAGAATTTTTGATGAGAATGAAACTTGGCTGCAAAATGTAGAATGTGAAGAAGAATGTCCCATTTATAGAATGCTACAAAAAGTCAGCAATATTTAGTTGCATTGAAGAGAAAATGTTGGAAATACAAGTTGAGATGTTAGAGGTACAATTTTTTAGAATCAAAGGTTAAATCAAATAAATTCTCATGAAGATGGTACACAATAAAATAAGAGGTCGTGCATACACAGATCAAGAGCTTGATAAATTCATGACTGGAGAATTAAATTTCTATCTTTTCAATTCATTCGATGGAGCCATATTTGTACAAAGATTGTCCAGATGTGTGTCAGAGAAGAAGAGTTGGATCACTAAGTTGGCATGAAGAAGTACATTGGGAAATTTGAGGTGAGTCAATGCAATCATAATCATGCGTACAAATTAAATGAGGTTATTATGTCGAGCCAAGGCCTAATTATGATATGACAAGTGCATTGATTTAAGGATTGAGCCACCAAATTCAAGATCTGTTAGCAATATTTTAATCTAAAGGGTTTCCAAAGGGTAAAAAATTGGATGGGTGGTAGCTAATGTCTCTAAATTTAGAAGCAAATAGGTAATCAAGGAACTCGAAGCTAAATATCCGCTTATGCTTATTTTATGTGAAATAAGGAATCACAATTATTTAATAGGTAGCATAAAGATGATGAAATTTTGTTGAAGGGTCTCACATATAGAAAATTTTAAATAAATATTTTGGATTTGACAAAAGGAGTGAAGGGAATTTATATTGGGCAAAAAATCAGAAGGTAACCTTTTCTACCACTATAATTCTCGACCTAATAGTAGGCTTCATTTCTCGCAAGTTGAAGTGAAAGAGATTACAAAGAAATATCAATAAAAAAAATAAAAATGAATATCAAAAGAAATATCAAAAAAGAATTCAACTCTTTAGGCTATCTAAATATCTCTAGAGGCTATGGATGCCTGGTTGCCAGTAGACCTATGTTTGGGGAAATTATAGAGATGACCTTGTCGGGGCTATGGATGCTTGATTGGAAGAAATAAAATGTATAGGATGGCTAAGAAGGATTACCAAACTAGGTAGCTCAATATAAATGGCCTAATTTCTTTGGTTAAACCTCGAAGATGGGAATTAATCAATACACATAATAGTACTCTTCGGTAATATTACATGGTTTTTGTATACATCTAAAAATGGTCACAATTAATCAAACCTATTAATTAATTAAATATGAATTATTTAATTAATATTCTAAAGTCATCTACATAAAAATAAATTAAATTATTTATTTATATCGTTCATTTTTCTAATTCTTCTACTTTAAAATTAAATAAATAAGTTTATTTGATTATTGCTATTATTCCTCTTAATTAAATTAAATAAATTACATAATTTATTTATTTAATTATCATTCTATTTCTAAGTTTGAATGTTTAAATTCAAATTTATGGAATATTCTTCTAATTCATCCAACACCTCACATAATTAAATATTAATTATTTAATTATAGAAATTTCCAAAATACATGTCACATATAATTAAATAATGTTTATTTAATTGGCATTTATCCTCAAATTTCAACTAACTTTTCAATAAATGAAGAGAGAAATGCCATGTTTGTCTCCATTTTTGAATGAAAATAGTTTCATGGGTTGAAAAAATTCTCCATCTTTCTCTCAACCTTCCATCTTTCACTCAACTTCAAGAATCTCACACTGTTCATCTTGATAGGTTTGAAACTCAACCATTGATTTTCGTCGACTAGATTCTTGCCTTTCAAAAATCTATAAATACAACCATTTGGTAAGTAGATTTCATCCTAAATTTCATGCGTAGTTACTATAGTTGCATTCGGATCAGCATATCAGAATTTTAGCCATATCATAGCATTTTAGTTCTTCAATTTCATAGCTTAAATCATTAGCAATGGGAATACATTTTCAATCAATCTTGTTCTCCTAAGTTGTTATTTCAACAAGCTGCTGCTTACACAACTGAGAGCTAGTATCTTGAATAGAATCATTGGAGATAGAGGACAATGGGACGAATTTGAAGGAGCTACTATTATTTAGAGTTTGCATTTTTATTTTCTAAATTAGTTTCTTTCAATCTAATGTTTCATTGGTGTGTTAGTTTAATTTCTAACTAGACCACATATTCTAACAACATAATTTTTATGCTAGTAGTAAATTAAGGGTGATGAATTATTTTAGAATATATCTAAGTTTTAATTTTATTTGATTAGTTGATTCCTAAGTTTTTTTGAATTTTTTTTCATTGGTTGCAAGTTTTTGTGTAGTCTCACAACACACCCCAAGGATGTAAGGCTTGGGAACCCAATTTTAAAAAAATACCTTTAGAAATTGCCTACTGGCTAATTGTCCCAAAGGATAAGTATGAAATGAATATTCTAAAGCTTTAAAAAGGGCTCACATTGAAGAAAGGATAGTCAAAAATCATAAAGTGAAGTTTGAGTGTATGGAAAAGATGGTTTCACCATTAAAAGGAAAAAGTGGAACAAGTTACCATAGCTGCAAACTAAAAGTTCACAGATATGAAGGAGGTGGATGCAAGAATGTTACTAAGGTTTTATGGTCTATCTAGAGGACACTAAAAGGTGCTTTAAGTGTTTTATTGAATGTTGGTAATCGGGTTTTAGGTACTCAGGTACCCGGGTAGATGGTGTAGTTGTGCAAAAGTTGATGCATGTCACTCAATTTTCCCTAATGCAACAAATGTCTGAAAAACCACTTTAATTTTGCATTTTCATAAAAATATTAAAACATGTTTTAAATTAGTAATTTGGAAGGAACCAATTTTAAGTGCACCTTGTTTTAAAAAATTTCCTTGTGGTTATTCTTAAAGGGAAATGACATATGGTATCTTGTTTCTAGGAGGTGAACAATGACTAAGGTATGGACGATCAGGCAAATGGATTGCATGAATGAATCATGCAATGTGCCAAAGTGGAATATGTGTGGTTCATAAAAGTGTATGAAGGGAAACCAAACAATCAAGACCCATATTTTCTTTGGAGGATGGATGCAACTAAAATTTATTTGATATTGCCTCTATGCGAGTGTTCCCTAAACCTAAAGTGTGAACCTAGAACTACAAGGTTGGTGGATCAAAATTTCTACATCGACTTGATCACTTTGAGTATATGATGAATTGCTACATTTTTTTGACATTGAAAAGGAACTCGACCTACTTCCAATATTGGTTTCAAAGCATCAATTGAATAGAAGAGAAAGTCAAAATTTATTTGACTTGTTCCAAAATATTCCTATGTCAACTATCACATGCCATGTGTTGCTTTATGGTTCGTTTGTTTGATTCTCTTTGATGTGTTCTTTTTGGGACTCTTCAACTACCTCGTTCTTATAAAAGGCCAAGAGTTGTTCATTTTATGGAGGTTTAGAACTTGTGAAATTACAGAATTAAAATTGGAACTCTTTCCAATTTTATTTATTTTCCTATTTTTGTACTATTCTAGTATAAAAACTTGTATGCTCCATTGAAGTTTTCTAATATTAAGGCCAATTTTAAAGATATTTCCTGATATGAAATATTACATAGTTGATTTTTTAGTCCTATTAGAGAAGCCAATGTGTTGTGTTGAATTTGGGTGCATATTGACACTATTTGTGTTAGAGTTTCCAATAAACTCCATAAAACCAAGATCACCTGCATAACCTAGATTAACCTTCTATAAAGAGAAAATCAAACATTCAAGAGAAATCTACATAAATATGTGCAAATAATATTATTGGGAATAATGAATTACATGAGATGAATTGGTTTTATAAAGAAATATGAAGAAAACAAAAGGTAAAACCTAATTAGGACATAAGTAAACTTAATAAAGTATAATTAAATATTTACTTATACCAACACTCCCCTTAGGTGCAACTTAGGGAGAATAAGAAACATGCCAAAAATGCAAGGATGGTTCCATGAAAGCATGAATGGGTCTTAGCTACAAGGACATGTTAGGTACCCATGTACATATGCAATGCAAAAGAAATAGAGAATGCAACCAAGTGATGAAAAATGGAGGAATCCATAAGACCCCCCAAGTACACCATCCACCACATAGATACATAATAAATTCCCCTATAAGAGGGAAAGATATGATGAAAGAATCTAGAATCTATGTGTATCTCGATGCCGATGTCAAATTGTAACTAAAACTAATGCATAGGAGCAAGTACCATGAAGATTTTGGAACATTAACCATAAAATGAATGGTCTTCAAACTAAGATGTGACCTAATGAGAATATGATATGATTCAAGATCATTAACTATAGGCTCTCAATTTGAGACATGAACTGATGAGAATCAAAATGTGTCAAGTTATGAGCAAGATTGTGGCCAAAAGAAACTATAGAATCTAGATACAACTCATGTGAGTTGTCATCAATATGAATATGGGATCAAAATACATACCATATGACTACACTCTAATCAAATTATTATACAAGAAGCCCTCTGATGGAACTTTATTGAAGTTCATTTATTACAATAGCCCAAGATTGTAAAAGGAGAATATGCAAAACATGCAGAAATCAAAGAGAAAATGAAAACATAAAGCATGCAAAAAGGAAATATTGCATGTAAGGATTAATGTTCGCATCTACCTCCATAAAAAAAATTGACCTTAGATCTTCATAGAGGACGAAATAAGCTTTCCAATGATATAAAGTTTTCGAAAAGTAGACACTATATGCTCAAGTTATTAATTTTAGAAAAAAGGTTAAATTTTACGAGTTGACAATGCATACATGAAACTTCTATTTTTACTTCTAAAAATTTACTTGTTGCATGCAAAAACTAATGGATACCCAGATACTATTTTGATGCTTCCAACAAAACCCATAAAACATTTTTGAATCCAAAACACAAAACGTGGGATTTAGTAAAAATAAAAAACTTCACCTGCAAGGAAAATAACCTCAATTTTTATAGCCATTTCTGCAAGTTTTTCTCACTATTTGCAAAATCTAGTAGATACCGAGATGGTATATTGTGATTTTAAACAAAACCCATAAATTATTTTTCTCAAAAATACACAGAAAAATATATTTACCATTATTTTTCCAAAATGCACCAAAAAGTTGCTCAAGTTTGATCTCTTGAGGATCCCCCAAAAAAACTCTTTGATCCAATTTCTCCCAGATCTGAGAAGGGGTTTGCATATCAGAGCTCTCATACCATGTTAGAGTTTGCAATAAACTCCATAAAATTAAGATCACTTGTAAAACCTGGATTAGCCTTCTACAAGGAGAAAAAAACAAAGATGCAAGAGCAATTTGCAAAATATTGTAATTAATATTATTGAGAATTATGAATTACATGAGATGACTTGATTTTATAAAGTAATATGCAAAACCCTAAAGATTAAACCTAATTAGTACTTAAGTAAACTTAATAAAGTGTAATTAAATATTTAATTACACTAATAGTTTGATGTCAAATGATCTCATATTTTTTTAAATTCTTGCATCATTATATGCTTAGCTATAAAACAATCAAGTGAATTGTAGAGTGGTTTGCTTTGATTTAGTTTATTTCATGGTGTATGTGTGGATAATAATTGGGAGAACTTTAAATATTAGGATCTTTAATGCTATTATTTAGAATAGATGTTAAATATTTCTTGAAAATATTTCAAAAATGATGAATTCATGGAGTATTAACATAAATCTTTTGTATTCATGAAGTTGTAGAGAAATATATGTTAAATTTACTAAGCCTTTGCAAAAAAATTGAAGTCATGAAGTATTTCTTAAAAATCATGTGTTCATAATGTTATGGAGTGATGTATGTTTAATTTGGTTGAACCTTTGGTATGTACTATTGGATATGAGTGAGCTTAAGAAATTGTAGACCCCTTGTGATTAATAGTAAATTTATGCAATGAACCCTGAGTGAACCTAGTGCATCAAGACCTAACATTCTTGAGCCTTGAGATTAATCAAGATTATGATTTAATTTAGGGATTCTTCGTGGGTCTTTCAAGAAAGGTAGGTTCTCATATTCCTAGAGCAAGAATTTATCTACCTATTGGTCTGCATGTGTAACATCCACATCAACAGAAAGCACTTTATAAATGGAAATTTTTTTGATGAATTTTGTAATTTAAGGGAAAAACGTATACAATCAACTATTCATATCTATTCAAGGAAAGAGAGACAATAACTTATGATAAGGTGACATCACCAAATTCATAGATAAACCTAGTGATGTGTGCGAGTAAATTTATCAGACACATAGTATGATTTATCAATCCAACGCAATTTGCAGCCCTCTCCCTAATGATGATTTCCCTCCTTGACTAGGAGGGGGAACTAAACATGTCTAGCATCAACCTCGTTCATTAATGAGGTAGTTAGTGCATCAAAATTTTAATTGAATTTGTATTAAAACATAATTATAATCAATAATCAATTCATAAGAATTACTGACATGATAATATCACATTCATTCCATTCATTACTCAAAAAGTAATATTTATTTTTTCACATTCACATGTATACACCCAAAATAATTATTTCATGGAGACCATGTCTATTCCAAAATTTCATAAAAATAATATATCTTTAAATGTGTTATCTTATATATAAAAAAGTAGTTGTTGTTGTCACTAAAAGCATGCACCCTTGCCGAGTGTAGAACTCAACTACCTTCTAAAACATGGGAAATTTTCTAGGTTTTTGGGTCTCCTATTGTAGAAAAGAACCTCCAAATATGGTTGGTTCATTAGGTACTTCACCTAATCTAGCCTATACTACTATTTCTTGTAGAGAAAAGAGAGAAGGAAAACATAGAATGAAACTTAAACTCTACTAAGGTGATGCACCAAATGACTTTTGACTTGCACTTGTTCAAATAAACACAATATAATCAACAACTAAAATTTAACATATAAAAACCAAAATTTCATCTATCTCTTACATAATTATTTCATGACTAGGTTTGATATCTAGGACAACATTTAAAAGGAGCTAGAAATGTTCTCACAACTTAAAATTTACCCTTAGCTGGTTAAACACAAGTAATGACCTGCAAAAGTACACATTTTCTACATAAAGGAAATGAAAACATGACATAAATCAAGTGGGAAAAGAAACACCACAAGATCACATAAACCATTTTGAAGAATTTTTCATAATGAAACAACTTTGAGAAGGTAAAATGAACTTATCTTTATTGATTAAAAATAATTATAAACAACATACAGGCCTAAAAATGAGTTACAATTCTTATTATTTACTATAAAGAACCTTCATAGATTATAATGTACATGGATCCAAAATGAGAAAGAATTTATTTTCTAAGTTACAATGCTGTACTTTTTGTCTATAGAGCTCAAAAACAAGAAATAACTAAGTAAAAAAGCTATCTTATGCATCCTATATCTTATCCCAAGCATAGGAGAGTATATAGAGAATACATTTGACTAAGTTACAATGCTTAAAAGTAGGCCAACCTCCTTTGTACACCCAAGAAGTTTCCTTGTTTGACTTGGTCTCTTCAAGCTCCTCAAATATGCTCCAATTGGTTATGAGGATCCTAGATCTTTGGAAGAAGTTTGAACTATCCCTAGATTCTTGCAAATTACCCTTGAAAAGATCTATCTATTGTCCTTGCCATCCTCTTACCTTAACAACTCCAAAATCCTGTCCTAGATTCTTGTATGTTATCTTTGATTAATCATAAAAGCCACCAAAATACTCATCCTCCATTATGAATACCCAACTACCCTTTTCTTGAAGATAGGGCATGCTTCTAACTCTGTACAACTGTCCTAACTCCTTGGAGGCATAGGATGAGGATTCCCTCCATGTATTTTTAAAAGTCTATTAGCCTTAACCAATCAAGAGTAGATTTCAACATGGTGTAGAACTTATTTTTCCCATAATAAATACCTAGGAAAATCCTTTCATACTTTTAAAACATGTTGAAAAAAGGTATTCAAGGCTAAGTTAGTGATTCCTTGTTTCCAAAGTGTGATCTTTTGATTTGTGACTATCCGTTTGACCTTGGAGATAATTTCCCTTTCATTATTATTTAGCTTAGTTTTGTCCTCTCATAAAATTCATAATCTTTTTACTATGCATACCTTAAGGACTTTTTAATTTCATTTGATGGTTCTCCTAAACCATAGACCACTAATTCTCCAACATTTTCATGCACTAACCTTGATAAGATTCACCATTAGACCTCTATCCTCTAGATTTAGTTTACCAATTTGGATATTCTCCTTATCATGTGTGTAATACCCCTCCGTTTTGCTTCTCGTTTCATGTTGTTTTATGCTTTGCTTGGATTGCAACTACTTTGATACTGGACACATTTTTATTATGATGTTTTGATCGCTACTCTTGAGCGACAACTATTACTATGTGATGTGATTATCTAATTTTATTTTACATGCTTTGATGAATTAATGATGATAGTAGAATTATCATGTGATTATTTATGAGAATATTGTTATGACGTTAGTGACAGTCTTTGATGAGTGTATTGGTGAAGGAGACGGGTTCGCATCACTCGCTTGCGAGCGCCCTCTGAATCCGAGATTTCTTCTTCACAGTGTGAATTATATACTGCATATATCATGTTGATTATTTGATTACAGGTTGCAGGTACATGACATCGACTCCACCTAGTTCCACAGGTTTGAGCGTGTCAATCCAATGGTTAAGTTGAATGGGAGATAGTAGCTTGGTAACATGTGTCAGGTCTACACCCTAGCCTTAGTGTGTCATCAGTTCTAATGATTGAGTCATGTTGTATCTTATTGGATGTTATGTAATGTTTTGAAAAGTGATGTCCTTTTTAAATAGTTCTTTTGAAAATTGTATTGGCTAGAAGAAATGTTTATTTTATATTATATTAATGTTATGCTCATTGGTTATAATTAAAATGATTTTTTTTGAAATTAAACTTAAATTATTTATTTAATTAAATTTAAATCTCAAGGGATTAAATTTAGTTAGTAAATAATTGTAAGTAGGCTTATTAAAGTTGATTTATTTAATTTATTAAATTTAAATCTCAAGGGATTGAATTTAATTATCAAATGATTGAAAGTGTGTTAATTAAAGTTAAAGTATTTATTTAATTAAATTTAAATCCCAAGGGATTAAATTTAATTAATAAATAATGGTAAGTAAGTTAATTAAAGTTAAATTATTTATTTAATTAAATTTAAATCTCAAGGGATTGGATTTAGTTATTAGATAATTTAATAATAATTAAGTAAGTGTATTTGATTGTTAAATTAAATTAACTCAAAAAGGGAATTTGAGAAATTGAAATTTTACTTTAAAGTCAAATTAGGGCCTTTTCAAATAAAAGAGAAAATGAAATTAACTTGTAAATTCAATTCTTGCATTTGAAAGTGAATTAGGGTTACATTAGGTTATTTTGGAAAATTTGAGGAAATGTTGTTTTTATAAGTTTAGGGCAGAAAAATTTGGGGATTCTTCTCCCTTCATTTTTTGACAGGCATGAAAATTGTTGGAGAGATTTTGATGAAAGTTTAGGGAATTATTTTCTGGTTGAGGAATTAAATTGAAAGGAGAGAAAAGATTCTGTGAAGAAGGTGGAGCTATTGGATAAAAGCTTGCTGGAAATTCTTTGCATTATGGAAAAGAAATTGTGAAGAGTTCAAAGGAAATTTGGTGGCTGCAAATAACTAGGTTCTCTTTTATTTCCTTGTTTTCTTGTTCCTAGTTTAACCTATTTAGTTTAAAATGATATGAAATTTGTAAATGGGGGGATTTTTCTTGAAACCCTAGGTTAAACTTCAATATTTTGATATTCAGATTTATGTGTGTTAAAATGCAAACCCCTTTTAGAAAATTTGTGGAAAAACCCTAGATCAATGTATTAATCTTCTTGTGTTTAGAATTATCTGAAAACACCAAGAAAAGGGAATGGTTTCACTTTCTATTCAGAATTTAACCTTTGTTTTGAAAGGTTTCAATGTTTGAAAAATTTATTTTCTGGTTGTTAACTTATTTTCTTCAATTTCACTAGAAGAGGAAATTCTGGAAAAAAATTATATATATGTTCATATACATTACATATACCATATTCTGAATATGATATATATAATTTATATAAACATATATATAAATCTTTTTATGTAGTTTCTGTGTAATGTTATTTCGGCCGCCATACGGGCCTGTGTACGTTCATACCCTACGTACGTATCGTACGAAAATTGTTGTCTGGAACTTTTATTTAAAAAAAAAATTGTTTTTTGTGGGGGGTTCGGCCCCCACGTTTTTATGGCATAGTGGGTACGCAGTACCCACTGGGCAATGTGCCACCCGCATGGGGGACGCACTGTCCAATGGGACTGCGGCCCCCATACACCCGACCGCTGTACGTATGTACAGTCGGCGCAGGGTATGCCAATAGTGGAGGGTACTACGGACTGTGACAGGGTACGGGGTGCCCTGTCACATCCGCCAATGTTTATTTATTTATTTTTTGTTTGTTTAATTTTGTTTTATTTAAATTTCATTTATGAAATTTTTTATTTATGTTTTTTTTTAATTTCGTTTTTAATTTTAATTTTAATTTTATTTAATTTATTTTCAATTTTAATTTTAATTTGGTTTAATTTTTTTATTTATATGATATTTAATTTATCTATATATATTATATATATATACTCTTTTTATATTATATATTTAAATATATATGATATTTAATATATATGTATATTTTTATGAATATAATTAATGTTATATATTAAATTAGTTAACCTTATTAGAATGATTTTTTTTTATAGTTGATTTATTGAATCAAATGAGAAGGGAGATATTTCTTTTTATAATGAATATTAGTTTTATGCATGAGGTTTCGTTGTGGAGATTATAGTTAAATATCTTGTTAAACATAGAAGCATCCTCCAACTAAACAACTAGTTATAGTTAAATTTATCACTCTCATGATTTGATTCAGTTGAGAAGTTTAAGTTTTTGATGAAGAATTATTGATCAATATAAAGTATAGAATGGAATAGTTCCTCTCTTGTGAGAAACATTAGATTAGGAACATGGTTTTAGAATAACCAAATGTAGTATTTTTCATTTCCAATGCATGAGTTCATTGATGTATCTTTTAATGAGTATTTTGTGAATGATTGTTGAGTAGTTGGGTTGTAAAGTCTTCCAGTTAAGCGTGGGTCATTCCCTTGTTAAAATATTGTTTTGATTTCCCTTGGGTAGTGTTACAAGCATCTAGTTTCCTCCTAGTATTGGAGTGGACTTCTTTGTGTTTGCCTCCTAGGATTGGAGAGAGTATATTGGTTCAATTCTGTAGCACTTGAGTAACCCTTGGAGTTAGTTTTTGTAGTGTGTTATCCAATTAGAAGAGTGGCTTTTGTTAGGGGCCGAAGCCCAAAGAGGTAAACCGGGTAACCTTCAGAAGTGATTTTAACAACTGAGAACTAAAGTAAATATACTTAGCATATTAGGATGTAGTTCACATTAACCAAGATAAGTTAACCTCACTCACAGGCACAAGGGTTTGTTTAGACTTGGGGTGGGTGAGAAGGCCTGGAATGGCAAGATCACTATCTCATCCTTATGAGAGGTAGTTGATTCCGCTTGAGTTAGTATGAGTGTCGGGATTCGGTTGAGGCCACCAGGATTTCCGGAGCCTATGAAGAATGCCCAGAGGATATCTCATGACAAACCTTGCGATGACACTCTGTCTAGGATAACACCGTGTTTTGTTGTGCGTATGTTTTCTTTAGCACACTTGATTATATTATGTCTGGAAGCAATGTAACCATGATTAGAGTTTTGACTTTATTGTGCATATGTGTGGTTGAGTCAGTTTGTATCAGTATGAGTCTGCCTTTGGTTTGAGGTGGTAGGTTTCTCATCCATGTTACTTGGTTACTATCTCCTAGAATGGGGGGTGGTCCTTCAGGTACCACATGGTTGGGTGGAACATGCACCATAACCGTTGGGTCCCCTTGATCTTTAGTACTCGATGGCGAGACTTCTTGATGGACATCTCTCTGGTCTTACTTTTGGATTCTTGTACTTTGTATCTCATAATGTAATGATATTGTTTTACCCCTCTTGTGTATGAGGTGGGCTTTGTAATAATCAGACTTATGTATTTGTACTCATTCCAGGAATGAGGATTGTAATTGATCTTTGCAATTGATTTATGTAAATGAATGCTTTATCATATCTCGTATCTTTCTTTGGTGTTGAATGTTATTACTTGTGTTATTTACTTTCAATATATTTTAGATGATGTATGTTAATGGGGTTTTATGTAATCTCAGTTATGTAACCCTAGGGGATGTTGTCAATTTAGTTGAACATGTGGGTTTAATTCACTTATTTTAAAAAAAAAATTAGTACACTTGTTTAGTGAATTGAAACTTCCTCTAGGGTTGCGTGGCGGGGCATTACAATGTGTACGTGCTTCAAATATCATATCTAAGAACACCTGAAGAAAGATCAAAGTATTCTTATTGGCAATAATTATAGATTGTGATTCACTCAACTATCTGCAACTATTAATGATGTACAATCCTCTAGAATGCTCCTTACATCATTGTCAGCTAAGGATTGCTTTTAAGTTAATTTTTGTAATGAAATAAAATGGTTGCTTTATGGTTTAGGACATAGAACAACACATTTCACAATCAATCATTCAAGGAAACCCTAGAGATCACAATCCAAGGATGTAAAGGGGAAATAGATCTTGCAATAGGGTGTCCTAGGGTTTAATTATAAACTAAAGAGGGGTTCACCACCAACCTATTGCTTGGAAAGACTAATGAAATGCAAGACCTAATTATGAAACTCAATGATATGTAAGAATTGAATGAAAAACCTAGAAATGCAACCAAATGAAAATAGAAATCCAAGAGATCAGAGGTGTGCAATTGGAAAATTGGAAGAGCATGAATGAAGCCTTGAAATATTGAAAACATTGAATTTAATGCTAAGTGGGACTCATATGATAGTTTGGGTGATTTAGTCCTAGACTAGGTTTTCTGTGCCAAAACTGGAATGTGACAGTGCCTATTATAAATTTCCTAAAACCCTAAAAAATGAATATACTAGGACTCATATGCCAAGGTGGTGTATCAGTCCTAGTATTCCTTTTTAGAGGATTAAGATATGATTTTTTCTCTCCAATCTCTTCTCTTTTTGCCACACCTTGTTTTTAGATCTAAAACCTTGATTTCAAACATGTAGAAGACTTTTAGTGACCTTACAAGTGAGGAGACAACTCCAATAACTTTCTTCAAGCTTGTAATCTAATATTCAAAGATCCTTAATGATGTCATGTAAATCTACAATCTAACATGAAGTGGCGATGAAGAATGTAGATCTATATCTTGAACATGAATATGAAACAATTCTTGCAAATCAATCTTCAATGCTACATCACAACACTAGCTAAACAACATGCTTGATGTTTGCTAATCTTTACATGATGATGGATATTGAATTGCTGCAGTAATTGATTAAGAAATATTCCCTTGAATGCCTTAGAAATGCTCTTGTAAAATCTCTTGATGCTCTTGTGAAGTCTTGGAATGCTTAATGAAATAATGATTTAAGACCTTGTTTATATAGGCAATCCATCCAAGTTATCATTTATTAGATCCTAGAGGTCAACTCAAGAAATTTGAATTCAAAACCCTGATTTCTTGCTCAAAACCCTAAAAAGGGGCCAAATGGGTATGATATGCCACCTATAGTGTATGGGTCCCACTTGGGTGGGACTCATATACCTAAGGTGGCATATGGGTCCCACAAGACCTTTTTAGAGAGGGAGTGTTGGGGAGTTAAGAAATTAAGTCTATTTGTTGATCTTGTCAGGATTTCAATTGAAATAAGCCTTAGGATGCATAATATAGGGTCTTAGGGGCCTATTAATGATGATATAAAGTTCATAAATACAAGAGGGCCCAAAATTAAACGTGAAAGTGTAAATAAATATACTTTACAACATCAAATTAAGGAAAAATTAGGTCTATTTAGCTTAAAAGGGGCCTAAATCCAATGTGAATGTGTACAA
The DNA here is from genome assembly GCA_007115665.2 of Sequoiadendron giganteum. Taxonomy (NCBI): domain Eukaryota; kingdom Viridiplantae; phylum Streptophyta; class Pinopsida; order Cupressales; family Cupressaceae; genus Sequoiadendron; species Sequoiadendron giganteum. The sequence goes on from CM021108.1 coordinate 195,115,617, forward strand.
AAAATTACAACACTCGATGAAGGAAACATTAGGTCCAAGGGACCTAAATTTAATGTGAAGGTGTAAATGAATACACTTAACAATAATAAATTAAGGCAAAATTAAGTTTTTTTAGCTTAAAAGGGGCCCAAGACCTAATGTAAATGAGTAAAACACATTACAACACTAGATCAAGGCCACATTAAGTCTAGTTTATCATTAATTATTCCCAAATTAAATGAAATTGTACCATCTCCAAGGGTTTACAATTTCCGTTATCACATTGAACCCCCACTTTAGTGAGAGGATGAACTTGCTTCAAACTCACACTAAAGTAGACATTCAAGAGGGGTCCAAGTGTACCAATGTGGATGTCAAAGGATGAAAAAGATCAAAGAAGGTGGCCAAGCCCCTAGGATTCAAGATCCTATGTCAAACCAGCATAAGAATGAAAGGAAATGCACAAGGTGCATTATATGTACCAAAACAAGATACACAAACATACAATGCCAAAGATATGAATACGAAAGAAAAAGTAATAATACATGGATCAAGCTTTGACTATTTGTCTAACACGATGTGGATTAGATCTAGGTTGTTTGTCTGAAAATTCATGCTCACTCTAAGGAAAAAAAAAAATAGGCTATCCACTGGGTGAGTATTGGAAAGGTGAGATACATGACCGATATGTTCTCACAAATGCAAGTGGCTAAGGGAATTCATGCCTACATTCAAATCCCATACAACTAGACCAAAGCTATAGCTCCTGATAACCTTGATAAGGTGCCAAACAATAATGATGCTTGAGCTTCATGAGACAAGAAAAAATTTGCATGCTTGGAGCTCATGAACAAACAATGAACTTTGAGCTTGATGAGGCAAGCAAAAATTTGTATGCTTGGAACTCATGGACAAACAAGATGGCTCCATAGGCATGCAAAGTGTGTTATGCAAGGTGTCCATATAACAAATAGTGTAAGGTGCATTCAAAGGAATTTTTCTTAATTTGTGCAAGGTATCTTCTTAGGGAACATCATGCTCAATGTCTCCAAGAGAGGAAAAGTCAAAGACAATCATTCTCTTGGAGGAAATCAAGCCCAATGACAACACCAATAAAATGACGTATCAAAAGAAGAAATAAAATTGCACAATGAAACATGAGTGTCAGTGTATGCCCTCACTTTAAAGAGTTTGCTAACACCATTATTGTGAGAAATTACTTGAAAGTAGAAGAAGACATGAGAGCTTATTCAAAAAGACTTATGCTAGGTCATATGTTTCCAGTAACCTACATCATGAAAAGAGAAGGGGTTGTCCCCAAAATGTATAACTCAATATGCAACATGCGAGCCAACTTAAGGCATGCCATCCATATCACAATCTTTCTCTTATATATACATGAAAGGTGATCAACTAGACAAAAGAGACAATAAAAAGTGACATACAAGGACAAGGCTTCTTAACCCCTTGCCCCCACTTAGTGAAAGACAAGGATGAGCCGAATAGGATGAAAATAAGTTTCAATTAGAGGAACTAGGTGCTTCAACATAAGGAAGAGCACCACAGTCCCTAAGATGTTGAATTTTGTTACTTAAAGAATTACACTCATTAGTAGAATGACCATGAACTCTATGATAGGTGCAAAATTAACTCTTGTAGTAACATTTATTTCATGTTCTTGGAGGTAGATATATCAAACGATCTTGGAGAAGTATCAAAAAGATACCCTCTTGATCAATGGTAGAGAATGTTCCTTTATTTTGTAACAAAGATATGTCTTGCTTAGTATAAGATGCCATACTTACACAAGACTCTTTAGATTGCGATATTTTGTTCTCTCCTTTATAGGAGTGTGTAAAATATAACTAATTCGAATAATAAGTGTTTTGCATGATGACATTAATGTTAAGTGAGGACTTTTCTATTTCTTTCAAATGATAACAATCAAGACCACTAGTGTCTATCAATTCAAGATGCATTATTGTTAAATTTGACTTAGAAGAATCTATTGTAAGAGTGTTGATATTGAGTGAAGGATTTTTTGTTTCTTTCGAGGGACAATAGCCAAGACCATTAGTTTTTTCTTGTGTGTGAGGCTCTATAGGGACACAAATACCTTGTTCTCTAGGACCACATCATTTTCCATTATAACCAAGTTGTTTCTAATTTCATAAACTCTTCCATAAAGCTTTTTCATTTCTTTTAAATTAGGCAGTTGTTGATAGTTAGTCTCATTAAAGTTTTTCATGTATGTTTTCTCTTCTTCTAAAGTGGTTGAGGTGGATGCATTCGAAGGGTCTTTCAAATTTTGTGTTCACATTACCGCTTTTTATTTTCCCTTTTCAAAGTCTTTTTTTATGATCTTGTACTCTCCCATGAATGTTGGTCTGAAATATAAGGAACCCCAATCATCTTCTAATAGCTTCACAATTTCCTTAATATGTTTTTCTTTGTCTTTCTATTGCATGGGTTCTACTTGTGTAGTTGGTGTTAATGTTTTCAAAGGATTTTCCTTTCCTTTCTCAATGTTCAAACAACTGTTTGGTTCAAGGTCAGCTTCGAGTATGTACACTTTGTTTTTGTAGACATACTTCATTATTTGATGAAGAGTAGAAGGCACCCATTCATTGCATGAATCCACGGTCTACCTAAAAGAAGATTGTATGGAAGATCGTGAGGCATAACATGGATCAATGTTTCTAATGTGGCCTTGCCAGCTATAATAGGTAAAGTGATCACACCAAGTGGTTATTTTCCTACTGTGCGATGAGGATTGTCAAGGTGGGTTGATTACACTTGATCCATGATGAATCAAAGCATAATTTAGTCACCAAACCTCAATATCAAACAAGATCATTCAAATTGAAAGTTTAAACTAAGAATTTATTGAAATTAAAAACTACAAACTATGAAAATAGTTAAATGCCTATTCTAACCCATTTGAAACTTATCCTATTTTAGAATTGGTATCGTGTTGATGTGGAACAATGACCTTTTCCAAATCTCGTGATCAGTGTGCCTGTTTCAATCAATTATATGGAAGAGAATCGATTAAACCATTGTGATAAATGGATAAAAACCTGATTTATGATAAATTAAACATGATACATGCTTAATTAAGATGATTTTATCCTAAAATTGATCTAACTATGCAATTGATAAGCTAATTTAGGCTACTTCTAAGCTAAAATATGGAAACCCTAATTTATAAACAAGCTAAGATGGATGCATGGAATCCATTAATGGAAGATTGAAGATATTATGCAACTAAAAATGAACTAAAACAAGATGAAAGTGACTAAAGTATGAGTGTGAGTGCAAGTGAATTGAACCGAATAAGTTTGTAATTGAAAGATGGATCCATTTATCTCTAAATAGTGTTTTATTTATAAGAAAGCAAATGGGAAATGGAGGGTTGAGATTGGAAAGATTAATAAATGGTCAAGGGTGGAGGAAAAAAGATGCATAGATCATGGATTCTCATTAACTAATGAGAATGAAAGATGAGAATTAATCAAGGGGTTCACATTTTCTCCAAAAGAACACACTTTTGATCTGCACACATAGGTCACAAGGTGACTTGCTCAAGAGGTTAAAAGATAACTTGCATTTGAAGCCAAGTGAGAATATTCCCTTTTTTAAATGATTAGAGGAGAGAGAATATTCCTTTTGGAATTTCTCATGGGTGAGGATAAAGATATTTTGCAAATTAAAAGAAAGTTTTAGTTGTGGAAAAAGGGGGATAAAGAATATTCCCTTTTTAGTGGAAAATTAGATTAGTTGTTAATTAAACAAGGTTTAATGACACAATTAGGGGTATTAGAAGAATAAAATGATTTTCATTAAATGATTTAACGAAAGGGGGGGGATGAAATGATATTTAAAATAAGATAACTTAGGGAATTAAATTAAATAGTTTGATTTATTTTATTTAGTGGGATGAATTGTTAATGTGAAAGGTGGTGAATTAACTTGATTAAGTCGATTAGGTTAATAGATGAAGATGATGCAATTAATTTATTAGTTAGGCTAGTTCAATTAATTAAGCGGAAAGAGGATGGGTTTCAATAGGAAATGATGTTAGTATACCTAATTCAAGTGCATGATATCATTTGGGACATTATTTAATGTCTACATTTTCCCCCTCTTTGAAGCGAGGTACCTGCTGCCTCGATTCAAACAATGTTTCCTTTTGGAAAAAAAAATGCTGCCTAAATAAAAAAATAAAAAAATAATGATTTTTTAGATGCTCCAGCAGAAGGATAAAGTTGATTCCCTACCCCCTAGAGAAATCGGGCGAAAATTTTGAATTTTGGGTTGATTTCTCGATAAAGGTTAAAAGGTACCACAAGGGGTCTAGAAAGGCTCTAGGATGCAAGAATTATGCCAAAAATGCAAAAAATGATGCAAAATTAGGTTATGATTAGCAAAATTGGTGAAAATGATGATAAATCCTAGCTTAAAGGTGAAATTAGGGAAAAACCCCCTAGTTTTCTATTATAAATAAGCCAAGAAGGGTCACTTTCAATTCATTTGTGCATTCACACCTTAGAGATTCTTACTATTTTGAGCTCTGAACCTTTGATGAAATGGCATGACGACAGCTCCCATGACACATTTTCAACTGAGTTCAAGAGTATCAAAAGATTTTAGGCTCATGACCACCATATGTAACTCAAAACTTGATTTGAAATTTGATTTTTTGATGCATTTATATTGCTTTGAATTTTAAACTTTTTTTGGCAGAGCTATATAGCGACGCCCATTTGAAAATCGACGATGCTAAAATGATTTATAGTGACACACTTCCTAATTTAAAATTAGGGTTTTTAATTTTAAATTGTGATGCATTCTTATATAGTTTTTAATATCTTGTGTTGTCATCAATGATAAAAGGGGATATTGTTGGAAGTCTATGCAGTTTTTGTTATCATTGATGTCAAAAAACATTTATCATTGATGTCAACCTATGGGGATGCTTTGATTTGTTGCATTATGTTGTCATTAGTAGTCTCATTGATGTCAAACTCTAGTTTTTCCTTGATAAGCATGTGTGCAGTTGAACTGTTGTAGTGCAAATGGTTTGGTGGTGATGAGAAAGTGTTGTAGATGGTCAGATGATGTTTTTGGTGCTTGGTTTCTAAGTTCTTTTGAGAAAATTTGAATAAAGGAAGAAACTATGTGGTAAAGAGTGTTCAGTATGGAAGAGTAGTGTTCAATATTTTTCTCTATATTTCTTCATGGTTGAATATTTTCTTATGCGGTTTGCATATGTTGATCAAATATTTTTAGAGGTATGTTCAGTATGGCAGAGTAGTGTTCAATATTTTTCTTTAAATTTCTTCATGGTTGAAGATTTTCTTATACAGTTTGCATATGTTGATCAAAGATTTTAAGAGGTATTATATCCATAATTTCTTATCATGGATTGTTGTGTAGAGAATGTTGTTTTTACTAGGGTTTGAAATGTAAAAGTAATGTTATCTGGGAGAAATGGTGTTGCTCCATATTTCTCCACAATATGGTTTATGGTCTTGAAAATCTGAGGGTGTTCTTAAATTTTTCATATCTATCTTCAGTCTAAGTTGCTTGAAGTTTGGGGCTCTGCAAGGTTGGATTCATTAGTTACAGTTTGTGGAGAATGATTATGTTAGTTAGGAGTATGATTGTTGTGCAGGATTTTTTTGATTTCAGAGTGTTGATGGAATATTATAGATTATTTTAAGTGTTATATGTCATACACATATCATCTTTGGACTTGAGGAAGCATGTACTTAAATGTTTAATGGTGTTAACACAGGTTCAATTGATCTTGGGTGTTTACACTAATTGTAGATATGCTTTGATGTTTGTGGAATCATGGTGTGACACATATGAATGTATCTAGGTCCGAGTTAAGGTGTGATGTGGTCCACTTTCCTTCCTCTCCACTACAATAATTTTTTGTTGCTGACCTAATTTGAGCTTGCACATTTGAGGTACATAGTCACCTTGTAAATTATTTTTAAGGTTGAGGATGGTATATATGTGTGTTGAGTTGTTGAAGGATTGAGTGGTAACATGTGTTTGATGTGAATTATGATGTGAGGTGTAAAAGTGTGAAGTGCAGTGTGAGCCTTAACAACTAGGACTACTGGAAGTAATGAGAAGAAGGTGTCTACATTCTATAAAGAGAGTGTGAATGATATAGTGAAGCAGTGGTGGAAATTTTCTATTGCTTTGAGATGGATTTCTCATTGTAACAATTTTCTTTCTACTTATTTATATTCTAATAGTGAGCCATTGGTAGTGAGCCCTTCTTTCTTTTGGGTAGTGACCCTCCAATAGTGAGCCTCTTGTATTTGATGTAATTACTTTATATTGTGAGCTAATCCTCACTATGATTTTTCCACATAAATCTGGTGTTCTCATGTGTTTAGATGTATTTGCATTATTTTTTCTCATTTTTATGTTCTGTTAATGAATGATAAGGGTTTAATGGTTGTTAAGGGTTTAAGGATTAATGTCGATTTGAATGTTAATGAGGGTTTGATTTTTTAATGTACAACTAATTCACCCCCCTCTTAGTTCTCATGTGTATTCATCATCTTTATAAATATTTTGTTATGGATAAAAAAAATTGATAGAATTTTATACATTTAATAGAATTATAAGAGTTATAAGGGTCTTTTTGGAAACCCTATGATGATATTCTTATCATACTTTTCATTCTTAAGACACCTCTTAGCAATGTCATAGGAACTTTCATCTTTCTTCTATGTCTCTACAGTTCTTAAAATAATTTTCTCCCTCAAATATGATCCATTAATGATCTTTTGACTTTGCACTACCTAACTAAGTGTAGTACCCTATACATTTCTACTCATTTTCTGAAAACCCTTGAAATGGTGGCATTTCCCTTTTCACCTAGATGCCTTCTTCTACCAAATCTACAACATGAAGTTCTAGTTGTAGAACCATGAGATTCCAAGGTCTCACCATATCCTATAAGACTAGGAATAATTTTTTTGATATGCATGTCTCTACTCTATTGTTCTACAACATCATCTCCAAATAATCCCCCTATGGAAGTAAGGGTCTCATCCTCAAAAACTTGTAGGTATCATGTCTATTCTCTTATGCTACTCTGAGGAATAATATCTTATGTTTCATCATTGTAAGTATTCACTTTGTCCCTTCTTTGAGCCCTAACAAACTTCTTTATTTGAACACATCTAAGAAAAAGATGTAGAGTTGATCACTACAAGTGGGGATCCTTTGTTGCCACTATGCATACTTCTCTACTAAGATATACAACTAATATTAGTAGCCTTTCTCTTGGGTTGCTTCTTGCATGGCTTCATAAACCATCCTCAAAATTTTTGATGAGAGCCAATTATGTTCTATTTTATGCTATATTTTATCCTATTTCATACACCTTCATACCCATTCCCACATACAATTTTACCATTTTATGTTGCATATTATTTAATACATATAGGTAATATTTAATCTAGTTTTTAGATGGAATATATGAATAATGAATATTGGATTGTATTTATTAATCTTTGCTTCTATTATGTTAAGAAAATAAATCTTTCAACATTCTGATTTAAGGATGCAAATTTTCCTATCACTTGCACATAGACTTCCTATCACCTACACACAAAATTCCTATCACCAACACAAAATTTATGTCACCTATACAACAAAAATAGTTTCAGCTATTAATTCCATTTTAAATCATTATTTATTATGCTACTCATATGTCAAAAAATCTTATAAGACTTAGTGGGTAGTATATTTGGATTAATGGTTTACTCTTTCGAACTATTAATCAGCATACTTGATGAAATGCAATGGAGCCAAAATGTTTGGAAAAAACTGTGGACTAATATTGAAGATAAAATATTCTTTTAATTATATTAAGTTTAGAAATATGATTAGATCAATCATCAGGATTTTGATAGTGGCTTCCTCAGTTTGCTCCTGAAATGTCAATCCAGGGATTGTAAACTTGTGAAAGGAGTTGCGGTAGTCTAACTAAGGGATGAAAATAGTGAATTAAGTGGGGATGAATATAACTAATACACATAAATACTATCTAATAAAAAATATGGTTTATTTCTTCCTATTCCTATTTGTGACATGAACTGTTCGAGGAGCTATGCTAGGAAGTGCAACAAGAACTCTATAGTAACCAAATTGTGTAGTAATAGAACTGTGTAGTGAAAAAAATAAAGCAACTTTATAGATTATGCACCAATCGTAATGAATTAAATAAAAGTCTCAATTCCCACACCATTCTTTAGAAACACACAATTATTTAGAAACATATTTACAGATAATTGATAAGAAATCAACTTGAAACTAAGTTATAATTAAATTCAAATAACCAAACTTATGAAAGGAAAATTCTTGAAATCAAATGACACACATTACCACAATGAAACTAAATTGGAAAAGATCACTAGGCAACACAAGAAGTGGGCCTTGCCTCCTTGGTTTTCTAGTGAAGAAAAACAATTTTTTCTTTACACGATGCTAATCATTCACACACTTCAACAACTTAAAGATACAATTTAAAACAACACTATGTTCTTATATTATAATATATGTTTATATCATTTTTTTCAGAATATACATATTTATACTAGCAGGCACCAATAAGGTTTGGTTTGGCCTATGTTCAATAATCCAAATATGTTTGATATACAACAAAAGATAGTCGTTGGCCATATAAAAAAATAACTAGTATTCTATCAAAAATACTCTAAATATTATTTAAACTTCATCTCCTCGCTTCCCATCCATCCATGTCCCTAACAAATTTAAATCCTTCCTTTAATCATTTCCTATCATTTCAACCACAAGATAATTAGTATTTCCATAGAAATCGATATTTCCTAATAGCTTTAATTTCCTTCAAATTATATCAAATATTGATACTTCTTGTGACAAAAAGTGACAAGAAGGTAGTAAAGGTAAAGGAAAAAGGAAATCACAGGGTAAAAATATTGATACTGTTCAACCCCCATAATTTGCTGCAAGTGAGGGATTTTCATTTCCCCATGCAAAGGAAAGGGTCACCAACCAAGTAATGTTTGCAAAGTGCCTTTAATCTCTAAAGCCCACTTCTGCTTCAAATCTTGAACCTATTGCTCATGCTCACTAATTAGAATATGAAGTTCTTTGTCCTGAAGTGCCCGTGGAAGTTCCTCTTTAAGATTCTTAATATCAACAAATTGTGATTATTTAAGAAATTGAGCTTCCTATAGCTAGGTTTGGAGATAATGAATTTCTTCTTTTATTCAAGAAAGCTCATCCTTCAAAACCTGGATTTCCTCTTGTTGTTTCTCCCAAATTTCTTGATCCTTATTCTCTTCATATGTCTCCTAATTACCTTGGGAAGGTGTCTTATCAACAGTTTTTTATATTGCCACATATTCAATTAACTACATATTCCCTTCACTGACTTGTGTATCAAGAAGGGGTGAATTGTCAAATTTCTTTTGCTCCCCTACAAGGTCTATTGGTTTTATTCTTTCCGGCTCTGCACTAACTTCTTCTGGCTATTCTTCAATATTCCAAGTTGTTGGAGATGGAAATAAAGGTTCAAATGGAATACTTTCTTCCTATTCATTTAAGGGCTTATCAATGGGGGAATTTTTAGTAATGGGACTCTTGGTTTCTCAATCTACTTCAAAAATGTTGGGCTTAGGAATTAGATAATTTTTTCTATTTTAGTTTATGTACCTTTTTCCTTGATGATCACCTATGTTCCCTATTACCATTACCATTTTTCTTTATGACTTTAGATAGAAATTTGAGATTTGAGTCAAAGTTCTTTTCTTTTGGACTGCCCATATGACTCACAACATTAGCTAGATCCTCCAATTTGTTCATAGGGCTGGTTGAAGACTTTAATTTATTTTTACCCTTCCTATCATAGGAAGGTTTAGGAGATGGATCTTTTTCAAACTTTTCAAAAAGGGTTTGTTTCCTCTTAACAGGTTTGGAAGATGACCCTTCAACATCTAAAACCTTGGAAGATTTAGCACTCAAGGACCTAGTTTTCTTAGGAGTTAGCCTTGGGAACTTTGTAGATGACTTTTTAAGGGATTATCTTTCAAAAGGACTAGGTTTCTCTCCAAGTTGTTTGTTTTCCTCAAAACCCTCCTCTAGTATGCCAAGAACTTCTTCTTCATCAAAATCTTCTGAAGATTCATTTGAAGACTTTTTAGATGCTTGAAAACTAGTGTTGTCATTTATATTAATAAATGAGTCCCAATCACCTGGGGGAGAGAGAATTTTTAGGACATGGATGAATAACAACCTAATTAAACCATGGTGGGCTAATGAATTATTCTTCCTTTTCTAAACTTCCCTACTCATACAGTACATAGAGTAATGAAGGAAATAAGGTACATTCACTAATTGGTCCCATTGCAAATGTAATAATAACCTAAAGTGTTGAGCATGAACATAGACATATCAACCTTTACAAGTAATGTACTAAACTATAAACTTAGCAACACCCCTCCAGAATCCAAGCAACGAAGCCAATTTCATGTTTTGACTATGAACCATCTCCATAGAATCACCTTGTCTCAGAAATGCTGTGTATGGGTTGGAGGTCAACAAACTTATTTTTATTATCTGGGAAGTAATCTTCTCCAGACAATGGTAACCTTGTTACCTCTGATATAATCTTAGTAGTTCTGATAGATTGAACACCCCTTATAGAGACTTGTTTACCATCAAAACTCATTGCAAATTTCTGAGCGACCCTTTTATCAAACCCTCACAACTTCTTAAAATAACCATCCCATCGGGCTTGTTTGAACACTCCATAAACTTCTTTATTCTTGCAAGGCCTTAGATCATCCATTGAAGTAGGTTCATAATGGGGTCTTCAGTCATTACCCATGGTGGACTAGGAAGTGGTAATAGTGAGAAAGCCAAAGAACTTGCAATTGTAATAGGAAATGAAAAAGTTACAGTGGTAAAATGTTATGACAATGGTAAAATGTTATGAATATTAGTAATGGCAATTATGATTGTAAATGATTATGGAGCACAAGAGAATTTACTATAGAGTATATGGTGAGGTAAGGTTTAAATTTTCCATGATGTCACGAAGTGAAAAATAGAATGATTGTATAACAAGGTGATAGCATTCCCCCTAGCTTGATGAGGAGTGGACACAGGTCCCGTAACAATTTAATCAAAAGAAAGAACATTTAATAAATGCAAAATGCAAAATAAAACTATCAAGTGTACCGATACCAATAGAAGAATGAAAGAGAATATGGAGATGAGCTAGCCACATGGATGAAGGTTGACGATGAGTAATGGGAAACTGGTAAGAAATCTTGAAAAAGATAACTCATCTCAGAGAGTATAGTAGAGGAGATTGCCGCCACATGAGAAAGATGTATCACAAATACCAAAAATGATTCCGACAAAGAGGATGAAGGAAAAAAAATGAAGAAGGATGGATGAAGAAATGATAGCTGGTAGACATGCAAAATTAGAAGTTTGGTGAATGATGGTGATAGATATAGGAAATGAGAGCTGGTGCAGAAGGACAAAAATAAGGTTTCTATCCATAGGATGATAGTGAGAAATAGAAGGGAAGCATTTGAAAAAGAATAGAGGTTGGATCAATCAAGAAATTTTTTTTTTCTAAAGCATGAAAAGAAAGAATGCCTGGTAGAACTAGAAATATTGTATGAACAAGAAACAAAAATGATGTGATGACATAGGGTGAAGGCCAACAAAAGTAACAAGGAGGTAGAAATACACCTCCTAATGCAATGAGCAATGAGAAATCCTATCACACCATAGAATAGGTAGCGAAAATAATATCAAACCCTTGAGAATTCTTGGCACAAAAGGGATAGAAAGCTACTTAACCATTCTTTCTCTTTTTTTTGGTTTGTTTTTATGACGATAGACTTTTGATATCCCAATTTTTACCCTATCACCACTTAGAGGCGTTGGAAAACCAATTTTCACCTCTAAGTTTATTTAGTAGTTAACACTCACCAAAACCCAATTTTTAAGTGTTTATTGGCTAACAATGCCTAAAGGTTTTCATTATTGGATATTTTATTGCATTTATATATATATATCAATTTATTCTAGAGAGGTGACATGAACAAGAGTGAGTTCCTTTGTCATGGTACAAGAAAAAGTTTCTTTTGAAAGGGGAAAATTGTACAATTTTAAATTGTGTTTGTTGACAAGAAGAGCCATGTGCTCTAAATCTACAATTCACAACTTAACCACAACATTATCATAAATAGTTTCAATTTTATAGGGACCAAGTCACCGAGTGTGAAATTTGGCTTTGAAATCCTAGAACTGAGAGTCATAAAGAAACACCTAGACCACAAGTTGGAATGTTCACAACTGAATGAAGTGGTCATGCCATTGTGCTCTCTTTGGAATTTTCACTAGTTGAAGTGTAGCGCAAAGAGTTTTTACTTTAAATTCAATGGGAAAAACAACCTTTTTTCCATAGACAAGTTCATACGGTGTCAAGTCATTGGTTGTCTTCCAAGTCATTTGGTAGGACCAAACTACTTTATGAAGTCTATCTTCCCAATCCTTCTTGTGTAGTGCCATATTTTTTGTGAGGATATTCTTTAACTCTCGAATGGTCACCTCCACTTGTCCATTGGCTTGTGGATGGTACAAAGAAGATTTTTGGTGTTTGATTTCATATTCCCATACCAAAGTTGGAACCAACTTAGAGGTGAACTAGGATCCCTAGTTTGTAAAAATCTCTCTCAGTACACCATACCTGGTAAAAATCTTAAAGTATAAGAAGTTAGAAAATTTTGCATCTCAAGCATGTTTCAAAGCTACTACTTTTACCTATTTAGTGACATAATCAGTACAAAACAAAATATACTCTTTATCCCTAGAAGGAGGATTAATGAGTCCTACAAATCCAAACCCCATTTTGCAAAGGGTTCAATTGATAAATGTGGGTGTAAGGGCATTTCATCGAAGCGTTTAGGTCAGCCCATACATTGACAGTTATCACAATGTTGAACAAACCTTTTACAATCTTTGTAGATTGTTGGTCAATAATAACCTATAGTCAAAAATTTGTTAGCAGTTCATTATGTTGCAAAGTGGCCTCCACAAGGCTCAGAATGGAATGCATGGAGTATGTCAAAGAAATCCTTCTCTGCTACAAAATGATGCATAAAGTTGTCAATTCCAATATGAAAGAGTAAACCATTAATCCAACTATATTTCCCACTAAGTCCTATAAGTTGTTTCCAACCAGTATATAACAATGAAGTTACTGTGCAGACTGCTACAGTTCTTGTTATAGTTATTGTACAATTTTATAAGAATTTCTATCATAGTTAATAGTTCCTACCATAGTTCCTATAAGAAAGGAAAAACAAGAAAGTTAGAGTAGATTTTCATTATAGGTGATCTTTTGTGTGTTTTAGATGCATTTCATTTTGACTCATCTCACTACCTATAGCCCTTGTGCATATAGCCATGGAACCTTTCATGAGCTTATGATCTCTAGATTGACACTTAGATCGAGCTAAATCAAGTATATTGTTTACCTTAGTTTTAAGAGAAAAATGATAGGCCAAAACTGGGGTAAAGAATAAACTTGATTTAGCTTGGTCTAAGTATCGATTCAAGGATCATAATATCATGAAATGTGTCATGGATATATGTGCAAGGGTTGTAGGTAGTGAGATGAGTGGGGATGAAATGCAGATAAAATACACAAAAGAGAACCTATAATGAAAATCCACTCTAACTTTCTTATTCTACCCTCTTGATAAGAACTACGATAGGAATTGTGGTAGAAATTGTTAACTATGATAGGAAATATTAACTGTGATAGGAAGTGTTAATAGTCTGTACAATAATTGTGAGAGGAACTATAACAATTTTCATAGTAACTACGACAAGAATAGTCTACACAATAATTGCGACAGAAATAATCTACACAGTAACTCTTGTAGACACTAAAAACTGTCCTAGGCTTGTGACTCTTATTCCTCGGTCATTTTCCCTTTCATTCTATATAATTAAATAATTTTAATTATTTAATTATTTTCTAAATTCATATATGTCTTCTATTAATTAAATAATTTTAATTATTTAATTAATTCATTTATATCTTTATTTATTCCTGATTAATTAAATAAATTTTATTTATTTAATTACGTCACTAATTATGTCCCCTTCTTTCTAAAATTGAATAAATTCTTATTTATTTGATTTTTATACCACTTTCCACTATAATGAAATAATTATTTTAATTATTTAATTATTCATTGGCACCTAAATTAAATATTTTTTATTATTTAATTTCTCCTCTTACCTCTTTGTCCATGCCAGTCTTATCTTCCACATCAATTCCTTATCTATCCATGTCTCAATTAACCTCCACCCTTGATTAAATTATTTCTAATTTAATCTTGACCGCCAATCCTTATCATTTTCCCTAATTTTTCCCTAACCCTATTTCATACCTCATCTTTTAATCTTGGCCCTTGATTAATTGACCAATCTTAGCCTTTCATTAAAAATTGTCTTTTCTATAAAAGACCTCTATCATTGTCATTTCTTCATCTAGAGTCTACATGAGCTTAGGAGAACTTATGTTATCTTTCTATCTTGCTATCAAGTCATTTGACCATTTGCATCCATAGTCATATTGTGAATCTTCAATATTTTTCTTTTTCATTGTCATAGGCCTATTTGCATACTCAAAATATAAGGGCAATCATATTATTCAATAAAAATGGAGAAGTGCAATGAAGGTGAATCAATGGTGGCATGAATATTTGGTAATATTGTTTTATGTTTTATGTATTTATGCTTATTGGTGATTCATTATTGATTAGGGTCTTATTTGTGTGATTATTTGGATAACTTTAATAATTTAGCCCTGATTACATTGGTGAACTCGATGTGAACAAAAAAATTGCATAAATCGTATAGAAAATTTAGAATTGTTGGTGACAGGTTCGGATCACCGCAATCGCAAAATCTAGAATGATGCAATCACTAGGCCGAATGACACAATTTATTTGCATAATGGCACACTTAGATTCTATTGGATTTATGGTTATTTTCTGTTAGATATAGGTTATTTCTCTTTCTATTTGTTAGTCTAGCCCTAGTTTCATATCATAGGCATCATTAGGTCATTTCTTTTTGGTGGACTTTTGTCATTTTATAGGTTCTAGGTTTTCACACCACATTTGATTTTCATTCGCTGCAATTGTAATTCTAGTTCGTCGTAATCGCCATAAATCTAAGCTGCATCTATTCTAGTGAACTATAGTCAACATCCTGCACACTATAGTCATAGTTTTTGGGCCACATCTACTCACTATCGTGAGCCACATTCATAATTTATGCGATGCAATTGCTTGTCTTTTCAAATTTTTGGATTTCATTTAAATTTTCTAGTGTAGGTCATTTTCATTTCATAGATTATGGGTTTTTTGTGACTAATGTCTAATTTCTAGTGTGTGGAATCGGTACCAAGGAGACATCTCCATTTACATTGATCAAACAAAACTATCTTGTCCTCTTTTCACTCATTTTCATTAAAATTAACCTTGCATTCTCACGTCATTGGGATAAATTTACCTAATCTACATTTCAATCATTTGGTTAAAAATAACTTGCATTGTCACTCATTGGTTTAAATTTGATCTTGCATCTAATGTCTTTCTCACATATTGCTTTTGGGATCAAAAAGAAAAAGTCTTTGTATTATCTTTTCACACATTTAAATTTTGGAATTAAAATGAACCCCATGCAAGTGTGAGGAAAATATTTTTTGTGTATGCACTCCCCCTACACTTTGTGCGATCTTGGGTGATAAAAAAAAAATATTTGTCTTGCTTTTGTTACCTTTAGAGGGGCTTGCCTCAAAAGAGGAAACAACTCCAACTGGGTTTTTGCTTGGGAAGGTATATAAAAAGATAAGACTAAATAGTCAAGTCCTCATGGTATTTAGGCCTTAACCATGTAGTGTCATTCGAAACAGGGTACCTACCTTTAATTTTTAAAGGTATAAGATCCCTTATTAAAGTGATTAAAGCCATAAGTGGCTTGTTGGATGCTCGCGAGGTGCCATGTCCCTGAGTATTCACTAAGAACCTTGTTGTAGTGGCCAAATCCCTTTCACTTGCTAGCATAGGAATGGTCATTCTAAAGGTTCCCCACATCTTTGCTAAGAATTGTGTAGAGGTAGGAATTCCTCCTTGTGGGGAATTGAGACTTGGTGAGCTTGAGAAGTGAGTGTCATGGAGGGGAGCTAGTGCTACCAAGTCTTTTGTTGTCTGCCTTCTTTAACTAGTTGGAGAAATCCAAGTGGGGATCTAAAAGGTGGTATCTCTTGAGAAGCCATAGGTTGTAAAGTGTGTTTGGAAGTGTCCTTTGCACATTTAAACATTTTTAACATTCAGACAAGACCATAAACATGTGTTTTCAGAGTGTTTGTAATGTTTGCCAAAACCAGATCTCATATTATCACCTCAAACTTTTGATAAAATTCAACCAAAATCCAAACAAGTACACTATGAACCTCAACCAACTATCTTGAACTACAATCGCAACTATTGTAAACTGTAATTGAAAAATTTGATACATAACCATTGATTCTATAAACCATGATTTCTAGAGACAAAAATCTGAGACCAAAGCTGAAATAAAACCTCTTCGATCAGTCTTGATCATAACCAAAGTATTTACCTACAGAATTGCAAGCCTTTCATTCAACATTCAATCATTTAGTTACCATTTCATACCTTGCATCCATCATAGACAAAGAATTATCTTACCTTTTAACTTGAATAGACCTTGATAGGAACCTTAGAAAACTTAAGATCAATCCATAGAGACAAAATTAAAGTTGACTTGATTTCATCATCCTCCATCATTTTAGTCTTTTGTCACCTAAGTTGTCCCTCAACTCCCAAGGCTAGCTTGATGGTCACCTTTGTCAAAAAAACTCACTTAGTCACCATTACCTTTGAAGTCTTGCCAACCTATTGGCATCTTTGGTCCTCTTCGTTTAGTTGAGAAATATTACCATTGCTTTCCTCATAGGGTAGTTTATAGTCATAACTTTACTCTCAATTTTAGGTCATTTCCATTACACTTTCATTAGCATTACCACACTTTGGACTGTTGGAAAAACAAGGATAGACAACTAAGAGGGGGGTGAATCAATTGTTATAAAATTTGAACTTATTCAATCTTAATCAACCTTTAATCTTAGATCTGATAATTAATAGTGAAAGCATAAATCAACAACACATTAGAAACACATGAATACCAATATTTTATTCATGGAAACCCTATTAGAGGAAAAACCATGATGGATGTTAGTCCACAAGATTATACCCTATTAGAAGTATAATGAAAAATAAATAGGGAATGCACATGCATTCAGGAACACTGCCTAGAGCTCACTGCTCAAAGGGAAGGCTCATTGCCTTAAATAAAATAATCAAATTAAATCCATCTGATGATGGTGAACTAAGAAATTAGCTTCTACAAAAGCTTGATGACATTTCCAGTTAGGCACATAAACACTTCTTCACACTCTTCTCTGAAATCAAATGATCTGATTTTTATTCACACATTTTGCATACATTCACTGAGCATACACACCACACTATCACTTTAAAATGAAGAAATAATCACTCTTATATATCCGCTACATGAATTTACATCAACAACTATGTCGACCACAAATAAAAGAATAAATTACAATAGATGGCCCAATTCATGAAGAAATCTCAATGTGCACCAAGATAAGTTGGTCATGACTTAATGAATACCTAAATCAACATCCTCGAACATTCCAAACAATAAAAACTAAATAAGGATCCGCAACACGCTACCACCATCATGTAGGACAAGAACACAAAAACCTCGAGCACGCAAAGGAAAATCTTCGATCATGAGCACAATGATCAATGCGGACATACCACAATGATAGAGAACGAACTAGAAACATCACTGAATATTATAGAAGCATACACAACAACTCAATTTACTAGAATTTCATTCTCTTCTTTCAAAAACACCTACTACAGTAACAAAATAACTGTAGGAATTGAGAAACTCATAACTTTCTCAAATCTTGATGCGTACCACTGAAAAATTTGGTGAATATACGAGATAGGCTCAGCAAAAAACCCTTTGAAGCATGAATTTTGATTACCAACTTATAGAAATTTCCACCATTTAGATCTTCACAGCTTCATAGAATTCCTGCAACATATTTATTATAATTTTCTTAATATCCTTGACATATACAACCTTCAGAATCATCAATTCTAATAGTGTTAACATCAATGATAACCACATATCAGCAACACAACCACAACATCCAAAAATATCCCCCTTTGATGACACATGATGTGAAAAAATACCATCAACACAACTAACTCTTCACATAGTACTCTTCTCCTCTTTTGTTCTACACTTCTCCCCCTTTACGGTACAAGGATTTTCACATTATAGTTCTCCCCCTTTGACATCAATGGAAAAGGTACATAAGCTTTGAACCACATATCATATGAATCATCTAACTACTCCCCCTGAGTAGTAGCCACCACAACATCAATCCAAAACAAGATCTAATTATGAGTGCATGGATTGATGCAAAGACTTGCATCTTAGTTCAGATTAGGAGGGGAAATCACCCTTAACTTGCCTCTAAGATACTCAAAATTATCCTTAGGCAAAAGTTTAGTAAATATATCAATAATTTGTTCCTTAGTGGGCACATATTCCAATCTGACTTCTTTGTCACTCACTTTGTCTCTCAAAAAGTGATACTTGATGGATATATGTTTTATCTTTGAATGTAACACCAGATTCTTGGAATTTTTTAGAGCACTTGAAATGTCACAAAATATAGCAATAGGCTCATTATACTCAATTTTGATATCTCTCAGCATCTGTTTCATCCATAATACTTGATTACAATTATTTTCAGTAGCAATATATTATGCCTCAATAGTAGATAAGGAAATGGAATTCTGGTTTTTACTTAGCCAAGACACCAACTTCTTCCCTAAGAAGAATGCACCACCACTTGTACTTTTTCTTTCATCTACATCTCCTACCTAATCTGCATATGTAAAGTCATTGAGAGTAAGATCATCATCCTTAGGATACCAAAGACCAAAATCAACTATTCCTTTCAAGTATCTGAAAATTCTCTTTATTGTAGTCACATGTGATTCCTTTGGATCAAATTGATATCTAGCAGCCATGCACACAACATTCATAATGTTTGGTGTAGTCCAAGTCAAATATAGAAATCCACGATTCATTGACCTACACGTCGTTTGATTAGCCTCAGGAGAATCATTATTTTGTGTTAACTTGCATCTAGTTACCATGGGTGTACCAACTGGTTTTGAATCTTCCATGCCAAACATTTTCAGTAACTCTTTTACAGATTTGGACTAAGATACAAAAATTGCATCATCGAACTAAGTTATTTGCAATCCTAAAAATAATTTCAACTCTCCTATCATTGAAATCTCAAATTCACTTTTCATTTCATCAAAAAACTTCATGCATAAGTCATCATCACCTTCAAAAATAATGTCATCAAAAAAGACTTCAATAATAACCTCTTTATCCTAATCCATCTTGAAATACAAATTGTTGTCAGCAATACCTTTATTGAATCCAAAATTCAACAAGTATTTATCCAGTCTTGCATACCAGTCTCTAGGAGCTTGTTTGAGTCCATATAGTGCTTTCTTCAATTGGAAAACTATGTATTTTTAATTAGTCAGTTGAAATCCATCTGGTTGCTCAACATAAATTTCTTCTTCTCACTCACCATTCAGGAATGCTGACTTCGCATCCATTTGATATAATTTTTAATTCTTGAAAGTAGCATAGGCAAGAAATAACCTTACAGCTTCAATTCTAGCAATAGGGGCAATGGTTTCTTCAAAATCAATACCTTCCATTTGTGAGTATCCTTTACATACCAATCTTGTTTTATTTCTAACAACTTCACCTTGTTCATTCAGCTTAATCCGAAAGACCCATTTGGTTCCAATTACATTTTTATCCTAAGGTCTAGGAACAAGAGTCCATGTATCATTTTTCCCTATCTGCATCAGTTCTTCCTTCATTGCTTCCATCCAATATTCATCTTTACATGCTTCATTGACATTACTAGGCTTAGTTTTGGAAATCAGGAAATATTCTTTTGCAATTCTTCTTCTAGTCTCCACACCTTTGTTCTTGTCTCCTATAATCTAATTCTCAGAGTGATTTAGCTTTACATAACTTGGAAGTTTGGGATTCTCTCTAACTTCTGGTTCTTCTATTCTCTCTTTTACACTTCCACTAGCTTCTTCTTCATGATTCTCTTGATTCATCAAAACAATTTGAACTTGATTATGTGTCTATGCATTCTTTCCATTCTTAGTACTATCTTTTTTGTCATCTAAATCATATCCATAGTATATGGATGATCTAACAATGTCTTCATCAACTCTGAAATTTGCACTTTCAACCACTTTCTTCAATCTTCTATTGTAGCACCAGTAGGCTTTACATAGAGTAACCCAAAAATATTCCTTCATCACTTCTAGCATCAAACTTGCCAATATCTTTACCTCTCTTAATATAACATCTACTTCCAAATATTTTTAAATACTTAATAGTAGGCTTATAACAAAACCACAGCTCAAAAGGAGTCTTACCAAATTTTCCATTAACATTTACCCGGTTGCTAGTGTATACAGTAGTGCTTACAACTTCTCTCCAGTAGATATGAGGAACATTAACATCATTGTTCTAGTAGTATCTAGAATTGTTCTATTCTTCCTTTCAACAACTCCATTTTGTTGAGGGCTCTGGGGAGTAGATAATTGTCTTTTGATTCCATGCTCTTAACAAAATGTATTGAACTCCCGAGAATTGAATTCACCACCTCTATCTAATCTTAAGCATTTGACCTTCAAATCTATCTCATTTTCTGCCAAATCTTTGAAATTTTTTAACTTTTCTAGTGCTTCATGTTTTTCTCTCAAGAAAGCAACTCATATCATCCTAGAGTAATCATCAATAATCAACATAAAGTACCTTTCTCCTTGTAGACTTCTAATTCTAGATGGACCACATAGATCAGTATGAACCAACTCCAACACTCCATTAGAATGATGTTGTTTCCTCCTAAAATAATTTCTTGTCTGCTTTCCCATCTGACATTCCTTGCACAAAGTGTTAGTAGGATTCACTAACTTAGGTAGATCTCTGACTGATTGAGTGGAGCTTACTTTTATAATGTTATCAAAATTCACATGACACAACCTACTATGCCATAACCAGCTTACATCAACTTGAACAATTAAGAAACTTTCACTAGCAGCACCTAGGTGAAAAATATTACCTCTTATCTTTGTACCTGAAGCAATTACATTTCCAGATCTTCCCAATATCTCGCACTTTCAGTCTTTGAACTAAATATTGTATCCCTTGTCTACCATCTATCCAACACTCAATAAGTTATGCTTCAATCCTTCAACATAAAGAACATCATCAGTATTACATTTACCACCAAGAGAAATAGTGCCTCTTCCACAAATCACACTAGCATTGTTATCTCTAAATCTTACAATACCACCGTCATACTTTTCCAAGCTTATAAAATTTATTTTGTCACCAATCATATGATGTGAGCATCCACTTTCAATCAACCATTCATCATTTTCATCAATTTTGGCTGCAAGAGATTTCTCAATATTCTGATTGTTAGCATATTTAGTGGACACCATACCATTTTCCCTGATAGAAATGAATACCCATCCATCTTCATTTCCATTTTCTTTATTAGATTCATCATTAGTAACACCTTCTTCAACATAATAACATTTCTTTTGAAATCTAGACTTGTCAGGTTTATACTTAGAATCTCTTTCAAGACATCTTGATCCAAAATGACCTATCTTACTGCAAGAGAAACATTTAATAGGTAGTTTCATTTATACTTACCATGTCCTCTGGATTCTCTTTTCACAATCAATGCTTCCATCTCTTCTAGCTCTCTTTCTTCATCTTCAATCTATCTCATCTCATCTTCATATTTGAATGTCTTTCTGGAAATTTCTCCCGAATCATATCTCTGTTGGCTTTTTCTTGATACAGTAGCTTTAAATGCAAATTCTATCTTAGGATTAGACTCACAAAATTCACTCAACTCAAAGGAAGCTATTTTACCAATCAACATGTCTCTTGTCACATTTGTTACTATTGTGATTTCTTCAATAGCATGGGATTTTGTTTTGTAAGAAGTGGACACAAATTTGAGAACTTTAGCCACAATTTCATCTTCATCCATGACTCCATCAACACATCTAATACCCATCACTAGTTCATTTTCTTTTTGCATGAAAAAAAAAATGTTTTCATCTTCACTCATCTTCAAGTACTCCCACTTGCCTTTCAAACTTGTTAGCTTAGCAATCTTTACTTGAGCATCTCCTTCATACAATGTTTCCAATTTCTTCTAGATCTCATAAGCTATCTTTAGACCTATCACATTTGTCATCTCTGAATCTGTCAAAGCACTCAATAATGCTTCAAGAGACTTGAATTTGATTCTCGCTTCTTTGATCTCATCAAGAGTAGTAGGACCATTCTAACAAATATTATATCTTTTCTTTGTAATCTTCCAAAAGGGTTCACCGATGCACTTCAAATGACACTCCATTTTGATCTTTCACAGAGAGTAATTTTTACCATCGAATTTGGGACTATCCTTCTTGTATGATTCCATATCAGATCACCTCAAGATATTAAAATTCTTCAGAGGAACTAGCTCTAATACCAATTGTTGGAAAAACAAGGATAGACAACTAAGAGGGGGGGTGAATCAGTTGTTACAAAATTTAAACTTATTGAACCTTAATCAACCTTTCATCTCAGATCTGATAATTAATAGTGAAAGCATAAATGAACACATCAGAAGCACATAAACACCAAGATTTTATACATGGAAACCCTATTAGGGGAAAAACCACAGTGGATGTTAGTCCATAAGATTATACCCTATTAGAAGTATAGTGAAAAATATAGGGAATGCACATGCATTCAGGCACACTACCTAGAGCTTACTGCTCAAAGGGAAGGCTCATTGCCTTAAATAAAATAATTAGATTAAATCCATCTGATGAGGGTGAACTAAGAAATTAGCTTAAAAAAAATCTTGATGACAGTTCCAGTTAGGCACATAAACACTTCTTCAAACTTAACTCAAACTTCTTCACACTCTGCTCTAAAATGAAATAATCTTATCTTTATTCACACATTTCACATACATTCACCGAGCATACACACCATGCTCTCACTTCAAAATGAATAAATAATCACTCTTATGTATTGGCTACATGAATTTACATCGACAACTCTGTTGGTCACAAATAAAAATAAACTACAAATGTCAGCCCAATTCATGAAAAAATCTCAATGCACACCAACCTAAGTCAGTCATGACATAATGAAGACCTAAATCAACATCCTCAAACATTCCAAACAATAAAAGCTAATCCATAAGGATCCACAATAGGATACCACCATCATGTCAACCAAGAACATAAAAACCTCGAGGACACAAAGGGAAATATTCAATCATGAGCACAAAAATCTACGTAGATGTACCAAAATGATAGAGCACGATCTAGAAAAATCACTGAACATTACAATAGCATACACAACAACTCAATTTACCAGAATTGCAGTCTCTTCTTCTAGAAACACCTTCTACAGTAACAGAATAACTATAGGAACTCAAAAACTCATAACTTTATCCAATCTTGATGCGTACCACTGAAATATCTAGAGAACATACTAGATAGGCTCAACAAAAAACCCTTTGATGTGTGACTTCTGATTACCAACTTACAAAAGTTTCCACCATTTAGATCTTCACAGCTTCATAGACTGTCTACAACATATTTATTCTAATTTTCTCAATATCCTTGACATATACAGCCTTCATAATCATCAATGCTAATAGTGTTGACATCAATGACAATGACATATCAGCAACACAAACACAAAATCCAACGTAGACCTCATTGTGACACTTACATTTGATATCTTGACATTTTTTCACCTTGAATACATAGTTGGTTATCATCCTTTGGCATATTATACCTCCAAAAACCCAAAAACATAGTTTCATAACCTTGGTTTTAGCATTACCTTGGTCATCCTTAGAAATAGTCTTTGCATAGTCATACCATATAACCAACACTACCTCTTGCAAGTCTTACATGGTCAAAACTAGGTTACAAAGGAAACGAGAAGATGAGATGGCTTTCCCAATGGACAAGGACTTTATCAACCCATTTGCAAGCTCCTCACAAGGGTCAACCAAATCATACAAATCACTATTTTAAAAATTTTTCACTAGAGACCAAAAGGGGAATGTTATGGTGGAAGACATAGAGGCTGCCTCACAAGATCTTGAATTTTCCTCCTTTATAGATTAATACTTGGCACATGACCCCCAATCCTACCTAGCAAAATTTCTGATAGAAGGTACCACATTACCCCCTAGGTTTAACATAAGTACCATACAATCAACATCCACACATAATAACCAAACTCAAGGGAACAACACATCCATTCCACAAGTGAACACATCCATTCTAATAGGAGGAACCATACAAGATGCAACTAAAATCCACACCTCTTTATGTGGTACATAAAGCATGATACAATGCACACCATTTTCCATAGGAGCTTCATCGTCAAAACCATTTGGCATACATGACAAAAAATAGGCCTAAAATTGTCCTTAACACTACAATGACTATACCAAACTCACAAGGCAGCCTACATGGTCATACCTTAACAAGCTCATCCAACGCATTCCATAACATACACATTCCAACTCAAAACATTCCAACCAAAAAAATTCTGACCCAAAATGTTCCAACTCAAAACATTCCAACCCAAAACATAACATATGCATCCCATTTACAAAACCAAAATCTTTCCTACACACAATAAACCAAAACCCATCACATAGTGTTGGATTGCAACATGGCCACATAGACCCAAACAATACACAAGTGGATGGCTTGCAAACACAAGTGATATCCCTTCAACAACAAATGGACAATATGCAAATGACAAGAAAAAAGGCATAAACAGTGCAAGACTTATTTTTTTTACCTTTGCTAGAAATTTATACATGCCACCCTTCCCACATGGATATGTTATACCAAAATTTCCAAAGTATAATGGGAGGTTTAACCCTATTGAGCACATAAGGGAATTTACCACACATTGCATGGACATCACATTTGATCCCACATATCTCATGAGACTTTTTCCATGAAGCCTTACTGGCATAGAACTTGAATGGTTCTCTAAACTTCCAACTGGCATAAGAACATGGGGTGAACTAGCTAAAACATTCTTTGAACACTTCATCTTTAACATCGACAATGAAATCTCAATAGCCACTTTATGTCACACTACACAACAGGAAGGAGAAAACTTTATCACCTTCTTTCAATAGTGGTGAAGCTTAGCTAGTCGATGTCGAGTCAAGATACTTGAAAAAATAAAAGGTCACTATTTTCCTAGAAAACCTCAACTCAAAATTGAGAAGCGAACTAAGGGTACAATGTTGCACATCATTTTTTGACCTAGTAGAAAAAGGACTTATCATTGAAAAAACTCTTATTGACAAAGGTGATCTCAAAATAGAAAACATGAACACAACCAACCAAAGCATTCCAAATGACAAGAAAAAATATTATTCTCAAAATAATAATGTCACCAACAATGGAGTTGTTGATGCTAAGACCATACATGTAGGTCCTATTATTTCACTTAGAGGCCCTAATACATAAACAACATATCAAGAGTTGTCGACCAAATGGCTAATGTTGTCCAAAACACACAACAACCAAGAACACAAAGGAACTTTATAAAACACCAAAACACCTCACTTGGTGAACCAATTGAGTCATTCTTTAAACAAAAATTACAACACAATGTCATACAACTTCCTAAGCCCAAATAGTATAATCCTAGATAGTTCAAACCCTCCTGGTGGGATGAAAATTCTTTTTTGTGACTATCACCGAACTAAAGGACATAAAATTTCACAATGTCAAAAGTTTAAAAACATTATACAAGACCTCGTTGGAAATGGTACCATTGAGGTTAATGGAAAAACAAGACAACAAAATTCAAATAGCAACCATACGACATTTTTCAATCTGTTGCATGACCATGGGAAAGGAAAATCCCCCAATACAAGAAATAAGACCAATAATAACTCAACCAATTATACCAATGCCAAATATGACTATGGACATTCCACTATAATAAATCACATTTAAGCTACTAATGAACATGTTAATACCATCACCATTAAGAAAACTCCTGAATGTGATGTCAATACCTACCGTACCAAAATAACCATCCAAGGTCCTCCAAAAAAACAACAAACATCGAAAGCCTAATATAAACTTCTTGAACAATTAGGGAAGACTCCAACACAAATTTATATCCTTGAATTATTGTGAATATCTCTTGACCATAGGGCCATCTTAGACAAAGCCTTGCAAAACGTGACCATACCTACTGATCTTGATGTAAATAATTTTGAAGAAATGGTTGGATACTTGAAAAATTCCTACCACACTACCTTTTTACAAGATTATTCCACAAAAAAGATAAATCATAATAACCATTTACATCTTTAAGTCCTTGTCTATAAAATCCAAAGCCAAACGAGTCTTGGTAGATGGATGACTAGGGTTAAATATTTGCAGTTTAAAATTGGTTAAGGCATTAGGCTTTTCAGAGGTATGTGTAGACACTACCAAAGGCATTGTTATCAAGATATATGATGATGAAGAAATAAAGTCTAAAGGAGTCATAAAATTACCTATCAGAGTTGGTTCCACATTCATGGACACCACTTTTCAAGTCTTGGACCTTGAAATTCCATACAACCTTCTCCTAGGTCGACCATGGATTCATTCCATGAAGGATATCCAATCCCCATACCATCAATGCCTTCAATTTTTACTTGAAGGCACTGAAATTACAATACCTAGCAATCTTGACCCCTTCCAGTATTACATTAATTTAAGGGGAATCACTCAATTCCAAGTGCCATTTTATAATGAAGCTTTGTTCTCCACTTCATCTTATTAAATTGATCCATCTTCATTGGTTAAAGCATCCACTTCATCTATCATACCATCAAACCTCAAGTTCCAAGTTCATGATATGGGATGTGGAGAATACCAAATGGTAAAATTGTAGATAAACCATAATGCTTCTGCTGCTAAAGATAATTAGACTTCCAACAATGATTTCAAGACTACTTCAAAAGATACACAAATAGATGACCGTGCTTGGATCAACACCTCTTGGGATCCTCGTGACATATTTGTCTTCACCCTATCCGTTATTGCATAAACTTTCCATATACATAATAATCCCATGTTTGACCAAGATATATATATGATAATCTTCTCTTTGAGCAAGATCCTATTGAGGATATCCATACAACATCCTTCCATACTAATTTTCTTTGGTTAGAGTATGTCTTCCCTACTATTTCCTCTACCAAGTCATCTTTTCAAGTCGTTAAGCATGTGAAAGTCTCTATTGACACAAACTGTACTAAAAATTCTAGTCCCAAAGATAACATTGTTGACATCGTCACTCCCATTCATTTACCAAAAATTTCAATCACTCCATCCACTCCATCCATTCCACTCATGTCCATCCACATCATATACATGGATCAACAAGTCATATCTAAAGGAAAGGAAAAAGGAAAATTCCAAGAATCAAGAATGAAAATGCCTTTGAAAGGAGATCAAGAATCAAAAGATAGCTTGAAAAGAGAAAATCAAGAAAATTCCTCTAGCCAAAACAAAAATCTATTGGACCAATAAAAAAATGCAAGTCAAGAATGAGCAAGAACTCCTAAATACATCATCTAGCCAACATAAAAATCTATTGGATGAATCAAAAGTGAAAATTAGAAAGCATTGGTATCTAAGAATGCTCCACCACCAAAAATCACTGGGGGAACCTATTAGCTCAAAAATTCAAACAAAGAGCTTTTTGATCCAAGGTCTTTATCTGCATCATTGTCACTCATTCCATACATTCCATTCAATCCATCCACATTCACTTATCATCTCACTTCCATTAGCGATGTCTTTCAATGTTCCTTTGACAATGACCCCTTGACATACTCTAGCTAATGAGTCACTCAAAATCCTTGTGATCTAAAGCCTGGTGGCCCATGTAGTGTGCACATTAGGGATCATACCATAACCTCTTTCATTGGCCACTTATATCACTCATTATATTGGCCACTTGTATTTCACATCCAAATTAGGTCCTTTCATCCTACACGGTCATCTGAACAAGATCCAGGCATCATCATGACATATTGGTTCTACAGATAGCTTCCAAGAGTCTTTTCTTAATCATGAAAAATACAAAAAAAAAAAAATGTTACCTTGATGAAAACCTGGCAAAAAAGCATCTTGGTAATACCAAAAAAAAATACAAGAGAAATAATTCGTCCAGTAGTGAAAACCACCTCAATGGTGCTTTAGATAAGTACCATGGTGAGAACCTAGAAAATAGGCACCATGTGTAGTTGACCTTGCTCCTTCGTCTACCATCATTCCAACCTAACTTTTCCATGTCATTTGTTTCACCCACATTTTCCATATCACCCATAATAACGACCGGTTGTCCTTTCCATAATTTGGAACGATTAAGATCAGGAATCCTTTCGCTCTCTTCATAACTTACCCCATTCCACCCCTAATTACCCGGTCTTATGTCTGACTGGGGTAAAATACTTGATTGGTGTCATCGAATCATACATATGTTGGAAAAACTCGCTTATCCCAAAAAGACAAAAAAAACCATGTAATGTCCTAAAAAAAATCTAAAAAATCATAAAATCTAAAAACCCAAAAAAATCATAAAATCATAAAATCCCAAAAAATCAGAACATGTCAAAAACACAAAATCATCCAAATAACTTGCAAAAAATCCCAATAATAGAGTCAGAGTTAGTCATGTCAGTCAGTTCATATCATTGTCGAACAATGTTGCCTCTATGACTAAAACGTAGGTAAGGCCATCTGTCGATGTGCCCTCGAGCATTAGGTCAGTCCTTTTAGGTTTGTCAAATAAAATCATGACTCGGTCCTTTGTCAATAAAATTATGTCATGTCATGTTGAACTATGAGGTCTCTACACATTGTTATGTAGGCAAGACCATTTTTCAATGATCCCCCGAGGCCACCTATGTTAGTCCTTTAGGGTTCATTGTGTCAATCAACTAAATCAAACATTGTCAAATTAGACACAAATAGTCATCAAAATATCAGGCAAGTCACACATCAACAAGATAAACAAGTCAACAAGGTCACTTTGTCAAACCAAAAAAAATGTCAAAATTATCAAAACCATCCAACAATCAAACCATCAACCAGTCAACTTATGTCTTATACAGGATGTACCCTTCTTGAAATTAGACATTCTCATTTAGTCAAACATCGTCATTTTCCTTATACAGGTGGTCGTATGGTCAAAACTAGACTAGATGTCTTATACGACATGCTTTCTCTCCTGAAACTAGGCCTCGTCAAACAATCAACTTTTCTATCATCAAGTCAATTAACTGTCAAACAAATCAAATTTTGGAAAACACTCTGAATGGTTGTTGACCTTGTGGTTTTTTTTGTCTTATCTTTTTTTGATTTGTCTTTGAGTTAGGTTACTAGTTCCTTGAGCATGTCCCATAAAGGATTTAGAGGAGCGATGATGTCTCATGACTCTTTTTTCTTTGATTGTTGTTTGTGGATTGTCTTGACAAAAGGACTGGGGAAATTTTTCCCTTAGTATGAGCTAGTACATTCTTTGTTTGTGATTGTCTGTCTTGCAAGTGGATGAATTTGCACAACTTGGTCTATGTCATACCAAGGTATTTTTTATCCATTTGTGTCATTTTACCACCCAATTATGATTAATGCAATGGCTATTATGTTTTGACAAAGTATTGAAGATTATTCTTTCATACTAACTCCATATCCTTCATGCTAACATTTCCTCTATCCTTCATCCGCTAGTCCTCTTATCTATTTTGAGAATGCACTCATTTCATTTGAACCTACCTATGCTCTTGAGGGGAATACCAGAACCATCCCTGTCATCCTTCCTCATCCTCTTTACACTCAAACATGTTTTGATTGATTTTATTTGACACAATGTGATTGTAGATACCAAAAATTGGTCTAGGCTTGCGAGTACATGTTCTATATAATTTGCTATAGTCCGTGGCCATGATTAAATAATGTTATTTATTTAATTAACCTTTCTAACACATATTTCCTCTATTAATTAATTCATTAATTCATTATCACCCTTTATTCAACTTGATTAATTAAATAAATCATATTTATTTAATTATATCCCTAACTAATTAATTCTTCCCCCTTTATCTATCAATTAAATAATTTATTATTTAATTATTCATTTAACCCCCTTTATCTATAATTAAATATTTATTATTTAATTATTTATATTATCCTTTTCAAACAGTCAAATTAAATAAATTATCTTTATTTATTTAATTAAAGTTTCTTATTTTTGAATGTTGAATTAAATTAACATTTAATTCATATTTAATTATTTATGTCACATTCTTCTATCAATTAGTTGACTAATCATTCACTCACCTTCTGACTCGAGATCTATTTTTAGTTCTCCTGTTATCTCTGGATTCAATACCTGTTTATCTTTGTGAGAAGACTCTCTGTCACAACTAGTCGATTAAATACTTCTAACTCCTGTTTGCATTCGAATGCATTATTATTCGAGTTCTAACTTTGTTTTTGGCATACAAAGTCTATTTCTTCTAATTTTTGGAGATTAAGATCCTGAACATGTGTTCTAACTCATGTTCTAACTTAGTCTCTATCTTGCAGTCTTTCCTGACTCATGTTCTAACTCACGTTCTATCTAAGATGGATCTCACATTGCATGGCATTCATCAATCTCATCCGTGGATCTCTCTTTCAATCTGAGCTGATCGTTCAAAAATCCAAAATCTATAAAATGCCCTATCATTATCATCATTCCTCCTCCCGAAATCATACACTTTTGAGAAGAAACTTATCTTCGATATTTTTCTTAGACACTCGATGAAGTTATGCTTGCATTCAAACACAAAAATCTGAGGGAAAAAATACTGAAAAGGAAAAATGGAGAAGAGAAATCAAGATAATTCGAAGGAGTGAATGCATATTCGGTGAGAGCTTTCCATTAATTTGTTTAGTTTATTATGTTTACTTATTCATTCTTTGTTTTTTGATTTTAGATTATTATTTAGATTAGGATTAACATCGTTTATTCTAGTTGCAGATTATCCATCTCATTCATTGCAGGATCTTTTAATCTATTGTTACATTTGGTGAACCCGATGTGAACATGCTTCAAGATTCTCACATCTTTTCATCTTTCTATTTTTCCATTTTTCTCTTTGTTGCAGGTTTTTGTATGACACACTGCATCTGTATCCATGAGCCACATATGCTAAAAATAGTGACGCATCTATCAGTATGAACCACATCTACAAAACTATGAACCGCTTCCTCCTGTCAACAAAATCTTGAACCACATCTACCTGTCAACATTGAGCCACATCTGTGACTAGAAACGCCGCATCTACCTGGTAATCTTTTTCTAGTTTTTGGTCATTTCTGTACATTCATATTTTCATTTTCATTGTTTAGGTTGTTTTTATTTTTTCTAATGTTTGTTTCATCTATGTTAAGGTGGAATAACATAGTGTTTGCAGGTCAAAGCATAGAAGACAATAACAAAACTAAAGACAATATTTTTTGCAGGACGAAAGCTGAAGACAAGAATAATGAACTACTGATCAATTTGCATGTAAGACCTAATGCCTTTGTCTTTATTTATTTAGAAAGATTTTTTTTTGGTAGATAGATAATTGTCGTGTGGATTAAAAAGGACTTTTTGTTTGGTAGATAGATAGCTGTCATTTGGATTAAAAAGAATCACTGTCTACTTTGTCTGGGGCGTTGCACATATTTGTCAACCTTACGATTCAGTATATCAGAGTATCATCTCCCCTTGTGCAATCATGCAATCTTGGGTGTAAGAGAAATGGTTACTGAATCTAGAACTTGGGCCTATCTTGGTGGGAAAAAGTACTCACCCCAAGATGACTCAGACCGGTAACATGCTAAAGCCAAGCGACTTCCACCCGGTATATAAAAATGGATTTCTAGAGAAATCCTAGAAATCATGCTCACTATTCCAATGAGATGGAAAAAAATGGACTCTTGCCGATGTTGGATAGTACCCCATGAATGAAATTCCCTTATTAAGCACCTTGTTGTAGATTTACCAAAATCCTACCTACTTGTTGGCACAGCAGGGTCGGCCCTGTGAAGCTATCTTACATTCCTACGGTTTATGTGTGGAAATGATATTATGCCATGGTAGTTTCATGGGTATAGTAGCTTGGCTGCCCTGTATATGTGAGTGTCATGGAGGGGAGCCAATGGGGTCAAGCTACTAGTCATTTGCCATAAATATGCATAGCTAGAGAAATCCAAGTAAGAACTCAACAAGTATTGTCCAAAAAGCCTAGGTTGTAAATGTTTTTTGAGTCTTAACAGTTCTATCATCACAAACTGAAAAATACATTGATTGTTGTGTTTGTTTTCTACTGTATTCGCCAAAATATTGATCAACAAATGAAGTCAGTCAAAACAACTTACAGTAAAATTTCAACTGTCAAAAATTGAATCGCAACTATCAGTTTAAACGCCACATCTGTCTTAGCAAGTCACATTTGTTAGGGGAAAAGTCGCATGTGTCTATCAAAAACATTCACCATTCATAGTGTGGATATTCCAAGCTACATCTGTCATATTTTGAGTCACATGTGTGCATGCAAACCGCATCTATAAAATTTCAAGCTGCATCTGTCTATTAGAAAACCTAGGTTTATAGGGTCTATATTTAGAACCACATGCGTATTGCTAAACCGCATTTGCCATAGGAAAAAATGCAACTATCAGAAACACCACATGCACAATTATAAACCACATCTGTCAAAATTTGAACTGCAACTGTTAGGTGAACCACATTTGACTGTCAACAGAAAACATCATAACCACAAACTAAGTCCGAAACATCATTATCACTATTTGCTTTTGATTCTTAAGATCAACCTTGGATAGAAACTGTTAAATTTTTCTCAAAAACATTGCATCATTAGGTGTCATATACGTCTTAGTCATAGTCAATGTCTTAGTCAAAATCAACGTCTTAGTCAGAGTTATCCTAAGTTGCATAAAAATAGATACTTCCTAGGAAATTGCATATCACAAAATAGATAACTTTCCTCGCAATTCACCTTGTCAACTATCCTTGTCCTACAATCAAGTTCCTTGGTCAAATACAAATCTTTCATGCATTTATTAAATAGGTGGTAGGCTATACCTATCTTAGACTCATTTATCGTCATAATCTACTCGAGATTTTGCATATTGGCAGTCCTATCTGTTGGTGTAATTAAATGTTTTGTACCTTGTCCTAGGTCATAATTACACCCTAGTTAAGTTTACTTAGGGACCACATAGGAGTTGTTGGAGAATTTCCACCTTTGGTGGACTTATCTTCTTATTACTTTATCACCTCCACCTTTCATGGACATATCATGTGATTAGGTTTCCACCTTTTGTGGTAGATCCACTATTTGTGGTGATTATCACATTATCACCTTTCCACTTTAGGTGGAGCGATAGCTTTTCATTGTTGTCTCATGTCATAAGATTATGACACTTGTCATAATCTTATGCACTCCTATGTACTCACCTTGGCTATATAACCAAGGGGTCTCTCATTGTAAAATCATGCATTATCATTGACATTGAATACAGTTTATTCTTGTCATATTATTTTCTCTCTTCTTTGTGCTTTCTATTTGGTCCATAGATCTTGGCATCCATAGCCAATTCTAACATGGTATCAGAGCGGGTTGGGTGCCATTGGAGAGTCTTTTTCTGAAGAGAGGTACCAGATTTGGGGAGGTTCCTTTTTTGGCTCTTTATTGTAGGTTTATATCGGAGCTTGCTGGTGCAAATCTAAGCTCACCATTGCATCCAGAAGGTTTGAGAAAGCTGATTTTTCCTTCTGTTTCATCCAAATCGGACATATGAGGCCAAATCTATAAGGGTTTGAAGCTACTTTGTGGTTGCTAGATCCAGAAGGTAGCTGCATTTTTGGAGCATTTTGGGTCAAATCCAACCTTGCCATCATGTTTAGAAGGGCTAAAACCCTTAAGATCAACTATCCAATCATCCAAATCAAAGCAAGTCATTTGGTGAGGCAAAATTTTTTTGCCCGAAGAGCCGTACGGCCCCTAGGTCGCCATCATTGCGCTGGTAGAATTTTTCGAAAAAATAAAAATAAAAAATTATTTCGGTTGAAAATTATTTGAAAATTTTTCATATTTTTTTCCACCGAATATTTGTTATTTGGAATTTTTTTAAAAAAAATTTCAAATAAAAAAA
The DNA here is from genome assembly GCA_007115665.2 of Sequoiadendron giganteum. NCBI lineage: Eukaryota > Viridiplantae > Streptophyta > Pinopsida > Cupressales > Cupressaceae > Sequoiadendron > Sequoiadendron giganteum. The sequence goes on from CM021108.1 coordinate 195,150,260, forward strand.
AAAAGAGGTCCGCTCTGCGGACTGTTGTACAGTGTACCGCAGGGCGGTAGTGTACTTGCCGTAGGTGGCTCCTCCACCCGCCACGTGGTGGCTCCTCCACCATCTACGACCACCACACAAAATCCAGCACCCATTCACCATCAACCAAATGAAATCTGACATTCACCAGGCGGTCAAACGAAAGCTGGCAGCATCTCAAAGATTCCGGTGGTCATCCACAAAATCCAGTGGTTAACAAAATATTTTGGCAAGCGAATATTCCAGCACATTTTTTTTCCGGTGACGGTCACCAAACCATTAAATTGAACATAGCATTTTGCACACATCAGCAATAATCAGCAATGATGTCAGCATTCTAAATAATTTTTTGCCCCCTTCACAGTTGAGCAGTTTCATTTTGCAGGCCAACTTCAAAGCCTTATATCTCAGTCATTTTGGCTCCTTTTTTCAAGAAATTGTTTTTGATTTGGGCTAATTTTTCATGCTCTTCACAGTGGTTTAATCAGTTTTTGTTTTTTGCTTTTGGTATTTCCAGAAATTGCAGATTCTCACAGGTGTTGCTGCTTCGTCCTCATTTTGGGAACTTTAGGAGCTGATAACTTGCTCCTACGGTAACATTTTTGATTGCCATTTTTTTTTAAAGTGCATAATTTTTTCTATACTTTCCAGTGGTGTGATCAGATTTATCTCATCTACTGTAATTTTTATACTATGAGTTTGAAGCCTATTTTAGCAATTTGCATGTACCAAAATCAAAGTCCACTTTGCTGTTTTTAGCAGTGGCAATTGTAAATGCACTAAGTATAAAGTTCCAAATCAGATATTGCTTGGTGGTTTCTTGATTGATTGATTTGGGGGGGGTCTCTTGGTGCATTCTTTTGATCTATTTGCTTGTGCTCTCTCATTTTCATGGATCATTCTAAGGTTCCTTTGCTCACATCATATAATTATTCAACATGGAATCAAAATGCATGGAGTATTCTAATGATAGATGACCACTCTCTATATGTTGAAAATAAGGTACCTGAACCTACAGATATAGATAAAAAGTTAAAATGTATGATCAAACATACCAAAGCTCTTGGATGTCTTCGTAGACTTGTTTCTCAAGATTTGTTGTTTCAGATTGAATCATGTAATAATTCTCATGAAGCTTGGGAAAAATTGAAAACATTGTATGGTACTATAGATGAAGTACGAGGCTATCAAATTGATAATGATTTGATGAGTCTTGATCCTAAGAACTTTGACAACATCCAAGACTACATCACTAAGGTTAATGATCTAAGAGAGCAATGTAAAGCATGTGGAATTGATAAAAAGGACATTCAATTGGTCTACAATACAATGAACAAACTTGGTCCTAATTATGGTTCTTTTGTTTCTAGCTTTCATACTCATAGATTGAGTATGGGGTCTGCATATACTACACCTTCATTTGAATCATTTTCTGAGATGTTGATACATGAGCAACAAAAGCTTATCTCAATGGGTTTCATCAAGACTACTAAATCTCAGGCATTGTTGGTTAATCAAGTGAAGGAATCAAAATTAGATAAGAAACATAAGAAAGCAAAGAATAATCCACATTCAGATCAAACAAAGAAAAAATCCTCTTTCAAAGGGGAATCATCTAAGAAGGAGAGGCATTTTTGTGCATATTGCAAGAAGGATGGACATGAAGAACACTATTGTTATAAGAAGGACATTGATGAGTTGAAGAATCTTCTCAAAAAGAATCAAATTGATTTTCCTTCTAGAATGTCTGAATCACCTTCTTCTCCTTCTTCTTCAAAATAGTCTAAGGACAAAGGTCAAGCATCTACATTAGCATATAAAGGTCAAGCTCTTTGTGCTTATTCAAGTCCAATATCAAGTAGATGGCTTCTAGATTCAGGAGCATCACATCATATGGCATCTTCACAATCTATATTCTCTTCCTTTCAGCCTTGTTCTATTTCTCCTATCTTTATGGGAAACAATACATACACGAGTGTAATTGGGAAGGGATCTATTAGTTTTGGGGACAACACTTTCCAGGATGTTTTGTATGTTCCTCATTTGATGAATAATCTTCTTTCCATATATCAGATTACACATGGTGAAGATGGGAGAACTGTGGAGTTCACACCTGATTCAGTCATCATTCGAGACTTGGAGAGTAGAGAGATCATTGCTACTGGGGTGGTTGATCATTCATCTCGGTTGTATACCTTTGCAGATTTTGCTTCTAGTGGTGACATTGTTCCTTCGACTGTTCATCACACTCCTAGTGTGAACCATGATTCAGAGGAGACATTTGGCTACTTGAACTTTGGATTTCTCACATCAGATCTAGTACTTGAGCCATGCATTTCATCTCCTCCATCTACTATTGTAGTTGATGATGCTTTTGATTCCACAGTTTGGGTTCCTTGTGATTCAGTGTAACAGGACATGCATAGTCTTCCAGATATGGCTACATTGGATGGCTGCTTGATAGGTATTTCAGACTTGTTTGTGGAGTTTCATCTTGCAGATTTGGGGGACATCATTGATGATATTCATCTTCTCTTTGATGAAGATGCTCCTTCTTCAGTTGTTGCGAGGGAACACTCTGACCCTCTTGTTCATTCTCTACATGATCATTCTTTACAGTTTGACATGAGTGTGGATACTTTTGGACAACATTTGGAGGAGGCTTCATTGTCTTTAGAGGGGATATCTTTCTCTTTGGATCATGTTCTACATTCTTCTCTACTAGATGTTGGATTGTACTCTTTAGCAGTGTGGTCTAGAACGCCTATTTGGAGTGTGTCAGCTTTTGGCATTGACATGGAGACACTTGAGCATGCTTCAGAGACATCATACATCTTGCATACATCCTTGGTTTTGTTTCTTCCTAAGGGGAGGAATGTTGTTTGGCGAGATTGGATCATCTTCAACATTCAATGTTGAGCTTCTACCATCCTTGTAGGAGACTCAACATTAAGGGGGGGCTGCCTTGTCTCTCTTCTACTTCTCTCTTATGGGGGGGTCTTTTTCCTCACATGGGGTTTTTACCTTCTCATGCATCATTGAGAGCATTTCATCTATTGTATTTCATCTCTCTTTTGGGGAGGAGTTTTATCCCACTAGGTTTTCTCCTTTTCTCCATTTGTGAGAGATTGCATTGCATTTGTACATGGGTACCTAACATGGCCTAGTTGTCGGGACCCATCTTGCATTGTTTGCATTTGTGTACATTCTCCCTAAGTTGCACTTAAGGGGGGGTGTTGGTGTAATTAAATGTTTTGTACCTTGTCCTAGGTCATAATTACACCTTAGTTAAGTTTACTTAGGGACCACATAGGAGTTGTTGGAGAATTTCCACCTTTGGTGGACTTATCTTCTTATTACTTTATCACCTCCACCTTTCATGGACATATCATGTGATTAGGTTTCCACCTTTTGTGGTAGATCCACTATTTGTGGTGATTATCACATTATCACCTTTCCACTTTAGGTGGAGCGATAGCTTTTCATTGTTGTCTCATGTCATAAGATTACGGCACTTGTCATAATCTTATGCACTCCTATGTACTCACCTTGGCTATATAACCAAGGGGTCTCTCATTGTAAAATCATGCATTATCATTGACATTGAATACAGTTTATTCTTGTCATATTATTTTCTCTATTCTTTGTGCTTTCTATTTGGTCCATAGATCTTGGCATCCATAGCCAATTCTAACATGGTATCAGAGCATGTTTGATTCTAACACTATCCTACATCATTTTAGTATATGTCTTTTTAGAAACCATTTTAGCAATGTCATTTATATTCAAAAAAATACAAAAAACATAGACATAGGTCAGATCAGTTTTTAGACATAGTCTGCATTACCCCTTTTTGAGCAACTTTTTCATGGTCAAAACAAAGTCTAAGAAGAAACATAAAGCAATGATAGACCCCAACAAATTCATCAATCCATTTGGAAATCAACCATTAGGAAGTAAAAGACCACACAAACCTTTGCTTGGAAAACATGTCACTAGAGACACACATGGACAAATTTACATTGAAGACATAGACGCAGCAGTGCAAGATCTTGAATTTGCATCCTTTATGGATGAATGTTTTGCAAATGATCCCCAATGATATCTAGCAAAGTTGCTAGCAGAAGGTGCCAAACTACCAATAGGATTTGATATTTGTACTTTGCAAACACTGCTAATTCAACCAACGCAAACTATCACATCAAGTGTTTCTATTCCCCAAATTACCGCAGCGATACTAACTAGCATATCTACTTAGACATCCTAAATTGTAAGAACGATCCCTTTCAACATAACACAAGGTTTACAATTTACTATAGGGGAAACTTCCTCCAACCCCTTTGGCACCAACATGACTGGTAAGACATCCAAAGTTGGCAGGAATATACCTATACCAAATCAGATCATTCAGATGGGAAGCATTCCTATACCAAATCAGACCATTCAGATAGGGAATATCCTTATACCAAATCAGAAATTTTTTTATAGGATATATTCCCTCACCAAATCACAATCTGTCATAGAACATGGCATATCAGAACACCTACATTGATCCAAACAATGCAAACACCATGTCCTTGACACAAGTTGATTTCCTTCAAAACCAAATGCAAACTCTTCAACAACAAATGGACAATATGTCTATGTCAGGAAAAGGAACTATCTTAGCAAAAGACCTATGTCCATGTCCATTTGTTAAAGCGCTTTATATGACACATTTCCCCCATGGATACATTATACTAATTTTTCCTAAGTATAATGGGAGAAAGAATCCTTTGGAACACATTAGATAATTCTCAACAGCATGCATGGACATATCATATGACCCCACATACTTGATGAGACTATTTCCATGAACCCTTATTGGGATAGGACTGGAATGGTTTTCTAAATTACCGTATGGCATACGATCCTAGGGTGAATTAGCTGAGAAGTTTGTTGAACATTTTTCCTTTAACATAGACAATGAAGTAACAATAGCAACCTTGTGCCACACAACACAAGAATATGACAAAACTTTCACCAATTTATTTTAGAGATGGAGAAGTCTAGCTAGCAGATGTCTAGTTGAAATACCAGAAAAATAAAAGGTCACAATATTCTTAGAAAAAATCAACCCAAAACTGCGAAGTGATTTAAGGGTACACTATTGTACTTCATTGCTAGACTTGGTACTAAAGGGCATCATCCTTGAGAAAGGCCTTATAGACAAAGGAGAAATAAAAGTACCAGGTAGAAATCCGGTTGTCCAACATCAGAACGCACCAAACGACAGAAAAAAATTCTGGTCTAGAAACAAAAATGTTACAAATTACGACATTATTGATGCTAAAAGCATACATACGGGACCAGTTATCACACTTAGAGGTTACAACTCCAGTCAAGACATGATGAATAGTCCAGATCAAACAACCAACTATGTCCAAAATTCACAACAACAAAGACCACAAAGGAGATTTCCTACACATGAATTTACACCTTTAGGACAACCAATCGAGATGGTTTTCAAATAATTGATTAAACATAATCTTATCAAACATTTGGAACCAAGAGAGTATGATCTTGGATAGTTCAAACCTTCATGGTGGGATGATAAATCTTTTTGTGACTATCATCAAACGAAAGGACATGACCTACAACAATGTTTCCAACTGAAGAATATTATACAAGACTTTGTTGAAAATGGAACCATAGAGGTCGATGGGCAGAAAAATACCAAGAAAAGTGATCATAAGGTCTTCACGGACCCGTTACATGACCACACAAAAGGAAAATCCTCCAGTTCGGGACCCAAGAATAATCCATCAGCCAATTACACCAGTACCAAGTATGATTATGGTAAATGAACGATCATAAATCACCTCTGAGCCACAAATGAGAACATCAATACCATCATCATTAAGAAGCATCCAAAATGTAATGTGAACACACGTACTAAGATTACTATTCCAGGTCCTTCTTCTGAGCCACCTATGCAAAATTCCAAGTTTAAGTACAACCTCCTTGATCAATTGAGTAAAACCCCTGCGCAAATATCTATCTTAGAATTGTTGACTTTATCACCTGAGCATTGAGCCATTCTTGGAAAATCTCTATAGAACACAATTGTTCCTACAAACTTAGATGTCAATCATTCCAAAGAAATGGTGGAATATTTGACCAACTCACATCATGCCACATTTTCCCAACAAGATTACTCCACTGAAATGTCTGATCATAATGACCCCTTACATATTGAAGTCCTAGTCCATCAAACCAAATTCCGATGAGTATTGGTAGACGGAGGAGCAGGTTTGAACCTATGTACCCTAAAATTGGTTAAGGCATTAGGATTCTCAGAAGATTGTGTAGACACCTCTAAGAGTATAGTCATCAAGGCTTACAATGATGAGAAAAGATCATCCAAAGGAGTTTTCACACTCCCTATCATAATTGGCCCAACAATCATGAACACCAGCTTCCAAGTCTTGGATCTCACCCTTCCGTACAACTTGTTGTTAGGTAGACCTTGGATACATGCAATGAAAGTTGTACCTTCAACATATCACCAATGCCTTAAGTTCTTGTATAATGGCACAAAGATCATGATTGATGGTGATCCAGATCCTTTTCAATATTGTAGAAGCCTAAGGGAAATTCCATAATGACAAGTACCAGTTAACCAAGAAGTTTCCTCATCCACTTTATCCCTATACATTGAACCATCTCATCTTACTAAGTCCATTTCATTCAAATCACCATCATCCACTCCTAAGCTCGAGATCCAAGACAAGGGTTGTGATGAATATCATATAAAGGCATCATACTTTGTTAGTCAACTGATTCCACCTAAAGCATATGGCTTACCCGTGGCAGATAGAAGACAGTCAATAGTCACATTTCATGTTTCCCCTACAATGACATTGACCAAATGGGGAGAGTTAAGTGAAGAAATTATGGATCAAGGTGATATTAACTCCTGGTTGTATCAAGAAGACAATGCATACCCCTCCCCATCTATTCAAATAGCTAAGGACCAGTATGGAAAAGGCTTTAAGATAATGCAAAATGAAGGTTATGATGGGCATAGTTGGTTAGGACTACATCAAAATGGAAGGACAAAACCGATAGCTATCTCACCACGACCGAAATACCTAGGGCTAGGGTTTCAACCACTTAGAATTGGGTTTCCTAGTACTTCGTCACCATTTCAAGAGGAAGTGAGTGCTTGTATAGACATAGAGATATCTCATGAACCACTTCCCCCAGTTTATGAAAAACCTCTAGTTTAAGATGAATCCCTTTACTCAAGCAATTGTGAATGGGATTCCCTTTCATCTACCAGTACCATGAACATAGATGCTCGATTTGGAGAATTGGACCTAAAGGTAAAACCTGTACCTAAACCATCTAGTCCTTGTCCTAGGAAACACTTGTCCAAAGAAGAATGGAAAAAGAACTATTATTGGGAAACCCTTGATCATGCACCTTGGGCACCTGACAAACCATCTCCTGACGATTTAGCCCTTACAATAGTCCTACATCAGAGTTTACCTACCCCTAGGAAGAAGAACAAGAAGGAGTTAGTCCAAAACTTCTGTGAGCATGTCAAATATTCTATACTCACCTTGCTAGCAACTACCTTTAAAAACTATGATGATGACATGCCCCTTATATATCTTGACCTTATCGACTAGGATCAACAAGGTACACCTATCATAGATACAGTCGAGAATGACAAAGCAATTGCTGAGTTCATGGGACTTAGAGAAGGCATACCAAGAGGGGATCATAAATCCTATTTTACCATAGACTTGGATGACAAACCATATTTTGGGGAGTCTATTTACACCTCTAGTCACAAAAATGAGAATGAAAAGAAAAAAGACAATGAAAATAAAAATGATGAGTCCCTAGGTGAAAACTGAAAGGTGCCTTTGGACGAAAAAAAAGTCAAAATAAAGGAAGTATCCGAGGGTGAAAACCTCTTAGAGGCACCCAAGGATAGAGGTTTAAATATTCTCCCCGTTGAACAGGAAAAGTCACCGATGCTAGTAGAAGAGTCTGTTGAAGTCAACGTAGGTACAAAAGAGAATCCTCAGAAGGTATATTTTGTAGCTTCTTTAACAGAGACAGAAGAACTTGAGTTTAAGGACTTCTTCACAAAGAGATAGATAAAATTTGCATGGTCATATGTTGACATGCGTGGATGGATCAAGACCTAATATTGCACCATTTACCACTACATCTAGGTATTAATCCGATCAAATAGAAGTTAAGGAAAATGCATCTGCAAATTGCTCTATTGGTCAAGGCAGAACTTAAAGAACTCTTGGATGTAGGATTCATAAGGATGATAGACTATGCAGATTGGATATCAAATCTAGTACTAGTGACTAAACCAACTGGGGGCATTCACATTTGCACAGACTTCAGAGACATCAATAAGGCATGTCCTAAGGATGACTTCCCTTTTCTGAACATTGACATGATAGTAGATCTTATAGAAGGATATGAGATGCTATCCATCATGGATGGTTTCTCTAGATATTACCAAATTAAAATAGCAGCTGAAGACCAACACAAGACAACTTTCACATGTCCATGGGGCACATACTATTGGAATGTTATGCCGTTTTTCCTTAAGAATGTATGAGCTACCTATCAATAGGCAATGACTATGATTTTCCATGATTTTGTACACACTCTCATGGAAGATTATGTAGATGAAATTATAGATAAATTAGAAACAAGGGAAGATCATTTGAAGGTTCTAGACAAGATATTCCAGAGGTTAGAGAATTACAACATCAGGCTAAATCCGAAGAAGTGTGTCTTTGGAGTGAAATCAGGGAAATTGTTAGGGTATATCATCTCTAGAAGAGGCATTGAAGTAGATCTAGAGAAGGTAAGAGCCATCATAGAAATGCCTCCTCCAGTCAACATTGGTCAACTCAAAACACTACAGGGAAGATTACAGTCTATTAGGCATTTCATAGTATAATTGATAGATAAAATACACCCATTTAAACATCTACTCAAGAAAGGAGTACCATTTGTGTGGACACCTAAATGTCAAGAAGCCTTCCAAAAAATCAAGGACTATTTTCTCACTCCACTAGTCTTAATGCCACCTATAGAGGGAAAACCATTGATACTATACATTTCAGCAACTCAGTCGGCATTAGGGGCTCTTCTCGCACAACATGATGATCAAGGTCATGAGAGAGCAGTCTATTAGATCAGTCATACCTTAGTGGGATATGAATTGAATTACAACAACATAGAACATGCCTATATTGTGGTAGTCTTTGCTGCCCAAAAACTTTGGCACTATATGCTCAATCGCCAAAAAATGTTGGTTGCAAATATTGATCCACTCAAATACCTCCCAAGTAAGGCAGCATTAATAGGTCGATTGGCTAAATGGGTCATGATACTTAGTGAGTACGACATTCAATATGTCGAGAGGAAGGCTGTAAAAGGGTAGGTAATTACAAATCAGTTAGCCGATGCACCTTTGAAGGCAGACGATTCTTTAGTGGCAGATTTTCTTAATGAATTTCTCTTCAACATTGACATTAAGACCGAATGGAAACTGTACTTTGATGGGTCACATACAAATCATGGTTTAGGAGAAGGTATCCTATTTGTTACACCTCAAGGTGATACCATTCCTAAATCATTCAGGATTGCTTTCCCTTGTACCAACAATATAGCAGAGTATGAAGCTTTAGTGATAGGGTTAAAAATGGCAGCTTAGTGGAAGATTAAGAGTCTACATGTTTTTGGCAATTCTTAGCTAGTAACCTGGCAAGCAAATGATGATTATGAGACTATGGATGAGAAGCTTACCCCCTCCAAGCATATAGCTGATAGTTTCAAGTAGTACTTCAATGACATTACCTTTCAACAAATACCACGTATCCAGAATAGAGCTGCAGATGCTATGGCAACCATGGCTTCCTTGTTGGATATTCTGAGTAACGTGCCTAAGTTTGAGTATTTGGTTGAACAACTATTGGTACCTGCCTATGATGTCCTTGATACTGTGATGGTGTGTACCATTTTTGGTCCTATGTCTCCTTGGTATAAAGACATATTCAATTATCTAACTGACCAAACCTTACCTCTAGACTTATCAAATAACCAACGTTGAACCTTCATATGAAAGTCAGCTAAGTACACCATCATCGAAGAAACCCTATATAGATGTACCTTATATAACACCCTAATGATATGTCTCAATGCTAGGGAAGCACAAACAACTTTTCAATTAGTACACAAGGGTATATGTGGATCTCATTTGAGTGGTCCTACTTTAACCCATAAGATTATGAGAATAGGTTATTATTGGCCTACAATGGAGAAAGACTCATATATCTTTGTAAAGAAATGTAGATAGTGTTAGATACATGGAGATTTGATAAGAGCACCAGCATAGGAGCTACGTCCGATTACATCACCATGGCCCTTTGCCCAATAGGGACTTGACCCCATAGGTAAGATACACCCTCCATCATCCAATGGCCATGAATTCATCATAACCACCACCAAATACTTCACCAAATGGATTGAAGCTATTCCCATGACTTACATCACTAACACACAAATATCTAATTTTATCCTAAACTATATCAAATGTTGGTATGGTGTACCCCAATCCATAATCACAGACAATGGTCGCCCATTCAAGAACTAAGAAGTACGCCATTTATGTGAAGAGTTCCATATCAAACATCATTTCTCCACCCCGTATTACCCACAAGGTAATGGCCAAGCTGAGGCATCTAATAAAACCATTGTTAGAATCCTGAAGAAGACTATCAATGATGTTGGTCATGACTAGCACCTACAGTTGAATCCTTCCTTATGGGCTTACCACACAAGTATCCATACTCCCACTAGCACCACTCCATATTCCCTTGTATTCAGATCTGAATCTATTTTACCTATTGAGGTTGAAATACCTTCCCTGAGGGTATCCTTGAAGGGTCACATTGACGATGAAGAATACTATGTATCTAGGTTACAAGAGCTAGAATTACTGGATGAACGAAGACAAAAAGCACTAGATCATTTGCAAGCATATTAGAATTGTCTTCATTGTAGCTACAATAGGAAAGTTCTTAATAGACACTTTGACATTGGTGACCTAGTATTAATGGAGAATCCTAAGAATCAAGCTCAACGAGAAAAACTAGGTAAGTTTGAACTTAACTGGTTGGGACTCTATATTGTCACAGAAGCTTTCAGATCAAGAGCATTCCAACTCTCTACTCCTGAAGAAGAGCTTCTTTTGTCACCTATCAACAGTCTACATCTAAAGAGGTTCTATGCTTAGCTTATGAGAATTTGTGTCTTAATCTAGAAAATACAAAAAATTAAAAAATAAACAAAAAAATGGTTGCCTTGATGAAAACCTGGCAAACAGGTGTCTTTGTAACACCAAACAAATTGAGAAAATCAAAACAAAGTAAAGAGATATAAATCTATCCAATAGTGAAAACTGCTTTGGTGGCGCTATGGATAAGTACCATGGTGAAAACCTAGCAAACAGGCACCATGTGTAGTCAAGCTCACTCTTCCATCTACCATCATTCTATTCAGAATTTTTCATTATCACTCATAATAAATGGTTGTCTTATCCATTGCTTGGAACGATTGACATCTAACGTCCATTCCATCACATTCCCCACTCCATCTTGCAAGTCTTATTCCTGACTGGGAGAAAATCCTTGTTTTATGCCCTGACACCTTGTACATAATGTCACACCATCGAAAATGTCTTGAAAAATCCCAAAACATTAGAAAACTTCAAAAATCCAAAAAAATCAAAACATTTCAGAAAATACCAAAACCATAATCAAGTCGGTCATGTTCAGTCAGTCATAGTCGAACTACATTGCCTCTGCGATTGGGACATAGGCAAAGCCATCAATCAATGTGCCCCCAAGGCATTAGGTCTGTTAGTCTAGGTTTGTCATGTATCACACACATTTCAATCATGACTCTTTTTATATTCAAAGTCATTGGTTGTGTCGAAGTACGAGGTCTCTGCGTGTACAACATAGGCAAGGCTAATCAATTGATGATCTCCCGAGAGCACACTAGGTCAGTCCAATAGGGTTCATTAATAATCACTATCACACAAGTTGCATATCATAGTTTAAGGTATCATCTCATGTCATACACTATCTACACACACACTTTTTATCAGTCAAGGAATCAAAAAACGTCATGCATTAACAAGGCAACATCTCAAAGTCAACAAGTCAATATCAAACACATTGTCAAAGTGATCAACCTATGTCTTAAGCAAGATATGTCTTTCTTGTCAACAGACGTCATCAAATTATCATAGTCTCATGTAGCTTGTCACTTCAACGTCATCAAGCTCCAATGTCTTATATGGCACATGTCTTTCTGAAACCAAGCTTTGTCATGCCTTATACAGGTAGTCACCAGGTCGAAACCAGACTCAATGTCTTATGTGGTATATGTCATCTCTCACATTACGCTATGTCAAACATCAAACATCAACAGTCCTACAAGATCAAGTTTTGGAAAATAATTTTATTTGGCTTTATGACTTTATATCTTATTTTGTCTTATCTTTTGATCGATTTGTGAATTGGTCCAATTACTAGCTTTCTCAAGGATGTCCCTTGAAGGATTTAGAGAAGCAACGATGTCTTAGGACTCTTTTTCTTTAGCTGTTGTCTGTCAACTATCTTTTTAAACATTGGTTTTTGAGTCATGTTATTAGTTTCCTCAAGGATGTCCTATCAAGGATTTGGAGGAGCGATGACGTCTCATGACCCGTCTTTTATTTGTCTGTTGTCTGTGGTTTGTCTAGACAAAACGACTCAGGCAATACTGTCCTTAGTATGAGTTAAGACACTCCTTGTTTATGACTATCTGTTCTTCGCAGATGGATGACTTTGTACATTATGGTCTATCTCATATCATAGTGTGTACTATCCATTTATGTCATGTCCCGCCCAATGATGATAACAAGCAAGCATAGCATATTTTGGCAATATATCGAAGATTATATGTTTTTCTCAATCAATCAACCTTAATATTTCATCCCTAATTTCTTACTAACATTCTGAATTCATTTCATCCTAACATTTCTCTTCTTTGACATAATGATAAAGTCCTGTGACACAATAAAACATTAGATCATATTCATATGCGTACATTCAATAAACATTTCACATAGTTGGATTGCATTTCACACATATAGATAGTAACATTAACATCTTCATTGCATACATTCGAAATCATGACATAATAGGAATTTCATCATCATAGCATAAATAATGTAAACATTGCATGTACATATAACCATCACATATAAATGAGCATCATATAGAACATTGCATTCATTATCATAAGTAAATTAAGACATCCATAACATCATTATAAAATGCATAACTCATAACGTGTAGAAAAATTCATTCATAACACATGTACATACATCATCTAGGAAACATAATCATGTAGAAATAATGCATCATCCATAACATAGAACTGTATATCATATAGAAGCCACCAAAATCATATATATATATCACTCAAAAATAGTGTGTCACAGTACAATGTCAGAATGTATCAATAAATAAAACAAGCTCACAAAATCTCTGATCAAAATACAATGTCTACATGCATAAATAACTGTCATTGTGTCCCACTACCACTACTGTCATATGGTGAAGGTGGTGGAAAAAGCCTCAAAGGTGCTCTTTATGAGGTGGAAGGTATCTCATATGGACCTGCCCTCGGTGGTCCTACCACACCCTCTATACTTTCTGTCCTGGTGTGACTCTTGCTCTGTGACCTCTGACTCCGCACCTCTGAGAAGCTAGGAGCTCATCTCTCTGCTGGCACCACTACCTCATATAAGTCTTTGTAATAGGTAGCTCTCTCAACTGATCCGACTAACTCTCATACCATGCCATCAGATGGAGACCCACTGCAAAGGCATCTGACCTCTGTGAATTGCTGCTTGATCTCCTATCTCTGAGCTATGGCCTGATCCCTCTCCATGAGTGCATTGTCCCTCTTTGTATGAGCACTATCTCTCTCTACGTGTGCACTGTCTCTCTCTGCATAGGCACTATCTCTCTCTATCCTCATAGAATCAAGCTTTGTTGTCATAAGTCTGAGTCTCTCCTCCAAATCCTCCATATCACCATCCCTAGGAGCATCATCCTCCCATCTCCCCTCCACAATCCGATCCCTGAGCTCTCTCTCTTGCTCCTCCATCGGTGCCTCCTCCTCAAGATCATCCTCAACATCATCCACCCCATATCCTGCCAAAATACCTAGAGGGTCGATAGCCATATCCATATCTACATCCTCTGCAACATCCTCTACTCCAATATTTACCTCTGCATGCTCCTATAGAACTGCCTCCTTTGCAGCATGCTCATCCCCAGCTTGTACATCCACTCCACCTCCGATGTCCAACATTGGTACATCCTCAACCACTACCTCACGGATAGGTGAAAGTCCACCTACCCGATCCCCTCTCCATCCTCGCCTACCACCTCTACCATCATCACCTCTCCCTCCAACTCTACCAACTCTAGAACCTCCACCTTTCCGCCATCCTCTAGGTCCTATGCCTTATCTCTCAATAGGTGTCAATTGATCTGGATTTGTGTAAGGAACAGGTCGATGCTCTACCCACCATGCATTGTACGTAGTTGTCATCCCTGGGTCCACTGATCCGTCTCTCCATCACCGTTGTACTAGCTATAATGCTTGTATCTCTACCTCTATAGTAGCTACTGGAATCATAGGCCCCCAATATGGAACCTCTCTTGATGAACAAGCAAAATCTACTCTACTCTGAGGCTCATCCCGAACCTCACCAAACTATCTCAGAACTCTATCTGGCAAGTGTCTCTCAATGATATGCACACTTGAAACAATCCTCCCAATAAGGTACTGTGTCTGTCTACAAAACACCAAATGTATCTCCTCATCTTACCACTCCTCACAATCCATGTACAGTCTCCATGTGAACTGATCCAGAATGTCCAGTGCATGTCTCCAAAATTCAGTGTCTCCAACATGAGTCTGAGTGATGTGTCCTATATACCAAAACACATACAATAATCTCTCTCGTTGCTCTATAGTAACTGGAGGAAAAAAAATAACTATCCTCTCCCAAGCCCACACCATCAACAGAGTGGTCCCATAGCTCAGTGACTATGCATCTCTGTAAGCAATGTTGTGTAAGTGAAAATATAACATCCCAGGTAGACATGGACCCCAAGCATACCTAGTTTCACTCTCTAGCATACCAACCAACATCGCACCCCATCCAACTAGAAAACCATGACCCTGTCGGTCTAGAAGAACTATCCCCCCAATCAGAGTACACAATATGCAATCAATCTTATCGTATCTATCCACTAATACTGCCCATTTGATCTCATAATGCTCGACGTTGAGCCTACTGATATCATCCACTTGATAGAATCTCGCTAACTCGGTCAATCTGCGTTGGGTATCATACATAACCCGCTCTCCTCTAATTGGAAATATCAATATCCTATACACATCCTCCAATGTGAGACTGGCCTCCCCAGTTAGCAAATGAAATGACGATGTCTCAGAGTGCCATCATTTGCACAATGTCATAAGCATCCCCCTATTCGCCCGAATAGTGGGCATTGACAGACAGTGACATAGACCAAGTCTCCATAGAAGCTGTATCTCTGCACTAGTCAAAAGATCTCTCAGATCGAATGTGTCAAGACGTGTCTCCCCCGTATATATAGGATCTAGTACAACCTACATTTAAACCATGATGTCAAGAATTTTCAAGTTTTTCTTAGAAATTATTTTCAAAAATTTTACTAGCCAAATGCGGCTCACTTTCACAGATGCAGTGCATTTTTTCAAATGTGTTGCATAACATCTCATTTTCGGTCCATATTACATATGTATCACATATTTCCCACACCCACTTTCAACCTACTGCAAATGCGGTACAATAAACCACATGCGGTGCATTTTAACAAATGTGGTGCATTTTCTATAGCCTACCTAACTACTACATATGCGTTTCACTTATGCATATGCGGTTCACTACCCTACATGCGACTATTGCTAATGTAGATGCATTGCATAACTACATATGCGGTGCATTATGAATCAACTATGATCATTCTCTAAAATGCCTAACCTAGCCTAGGTGTGTTTTCACACATGTGTCGTTTCGCAGTCAAATGCAGTGAATACGACAACATATGCGTCATTCATGACGGACCGCATTTGCTAATGAATTTTCAATGCCTAAAACAACGTGCAAAAATAAATTTTAAAGGTTCGTTTTTGGGTACATACCGGTGGTCCTGCATTGGCTGACCAGTTGAACGTTCGGATCCGATATCCACGATGCACCGCATAGGGAATGGGTGCCATTTTCGTCTGCTGGTCAAAGCAATTTCTTAGTTTTCCTAACTCCTCCGGGTGTAAATGAATTAGGTTTCAACCTAATTCCTATTTATAGGTAGGGTTTGGGTGGCATTTCTTCAAACCTAGTCTATTGACCACTTAACCTTTCAACTTCAAATGACCTGTACACGTCTGTATCATCTCCAGATTCAATTCCGTCAACTCCATAGCATTTCTGACTATCAAATTGACTTATTGGGAATATTTCTTTATTTTTTTGAAACTTTCAAAAATTGTCAATTTTCCCGAGGGGGCATACCTTCGCCTGTTTCATGTTGGGGCATGATCAGGGCATATTTTCTTTGACACAACATTGTACCAACATTGTATCAAAGAGGGGCAAACTGTAGATATCGAAAATTGGTATAGGCCTATGAGTACACATTCGATATAATTTTCTATAGTCTGTGGCCATGATTAAATAATGTTAATTATTTAATTAACCTTTCTAACACATATTTCCTCTATTAATTAAATACCCCTTTTTAATTAATTCATTAATTCATTATCACCCTTTATTCAACTTGATTAATTAAATAAATCATAATTATTTAATTATGTCCCTAACTAATTAATTCTCCCCCCTTTATCTATCAATTAAATAATTTATTATTTAACTACCCCTTTATCATACTTTTCCTTCTTAATTAAATATTTATTATTTAATTATTTATATTATCCTTTTCAAACAGTCAAATTAAATAAATTATCTTTATTTATTTAATTAAAGTCTCTTATTTTTGAATGTTGAATTAAATTAACATTTGATTCATATTTAATTATTTATGTCACATTCTTTTATCAATCAGTTGACTAATCATTCACTCACCTTCTGACTCAAGATCTATTTTTAGTTCTCCAGTTATCTTCGGATTCAACACCTGTTTATCTCTGCAAGAAGACTCTCCATCACAACTAGTTGATTAACTAGTTCTAACTCCTATTTGCATTTGAATTCATTATTCTTTGAGTTCTAACTTTGTCTTTGACATACAAAGTCTATTTCTTCTATTTTTGGAGATTAAGATCCTAAACTTGTGTTCTAACTCATGTTCTAACTTAGTCTCTATCTTGCAGTCTTTCCCGAATCATGTTCTAACTCACGTTCTATCTGAGATGGAACTCACATCGCATGGCATTCATTAATCTCATCCATTGATCTCTCTTTCAATCTGAGCCGATCGTTCGAAAACCCAAAATCTATAAAATGGCCTGTCATTATCATTATTCCTCCTCCCGAAATCATACACTTTTGAGAAGAAACTTATCTTTGATATTTTGCTTAGACACTTGATGAAGTTATGCTTGCATTCAAACACAAAAATCCGAGGGCAAGTATACTGAAAAGGCAAAATGGAAAAGAGCAATCAAGATAATTCGAAGGAGTGAACGCATATTCGGTGAGAGCTTTCCATTAATTTGTTTAGATTATTATGTTTACTTATTCATTCTTTGTTGTTTGATTTTAGATTATTATTTAGATTAGGATTAACATCGTTTATTCTAGTTGTAGATTATCCATCTCATTCATCGCATGATCTTTTAATCTATTGTTATAGTGATAAACTGCATTGTATCAAAGAGGGGAAAATGTAGACACTAAAAATTGTCCTAGGCCTGTGACTCTTATTTCCTCTATCATTTGCCCTTTCATTCTTTCATTCTACATAATTAAATAATTTTAATTATTTAATTACTTTATAAAGTCATATATGTCTTCTATTACTTAAATAATTTAAATAATTTAATTAATTCATTTCTATCTTTATTTCTTCCCGATTAATTAAATAAATTTTATTTTTTTCATTACATCACTAATTATGTCCCCTTCTTTCTAAAATTAAATAAATTCTTATTTATTTAATTTTTATACCAATTTCCACTATAATTAAATAATTATTCATTAGCCTCTTCTCTCATAAATTAAATAAATTTTATTTATTTAATCTCTTCCACTCTCTTGAATTTTGAATTAAATCATTATTTAATTCACAATATTCTTTTTATCACATACTTCTATAATTAAATAATTATTTTAATTATTTAATTATTCATTGGCCACCTAAATTAAATAATGTTTATTATTTAATTTCTCCTCTCACCTCTTTGTCCGTTCCAATCTTATCTTCCACATCAAGTCCTTATCTATCCATGTCTCAATTAACCTCCACCCTTGATTAAACTATTTATAATTTAGGCTTGACCATCAATCCTTATCATTTGCCCTAATTTTTCCCTAACCCTTTTTCATACCTCATATTTTAATCTTGGCCATTGATTAATTGATATTCAATCTTATCCTTTCATTCAAAATTGTCTTTTCTATAAAACACCTCTATCATTGTCATTTCTTCATCTAAAGTCTACAGGAGGTTAGGAGAGCTTATACTATCTTGTTATCTTGCTATCAAGTTATTTGACCATTTGCATCCATATTCATATTGTGAATCTTCAATATTTTTCTTTGTCATTGTCATAGGCCTATTTACATATCAAAATTCTAGGCCAATGATAGTATTCAAGAAAAATGGAGAAGTGTAATGAAGGTGAATCAGTGGTGGCATGGATATTTGGTAATATTGTTTTATGTGTTATGTCTTTATGCTTATTTGTGATTCATTATTGATTAGGGTCTTATTTGCATGATTATTTGCCTAACTTTAATATTTGAGCCCTGATTACAACTGTAATAGGAACTATTACAGTCTACAAAGTTACAATGATCAAATTTTTAAATAACAATGTAATATAAAGTAGAAACAAAATATAATAGAGATCATTAAATCATAAATCTATTTTAAATTGTATCTTTAAGTTGTTGAAGTGTGTGCATGATTAGCATGGTGTAGAGAAGTGTTTGTTTTTCTTCACTAGACAACTAAGGAAGCAGGTTCCACTGCTTGCGTTGTCTATTAATTTTTCTAGTTTTTTTTTAGTGTGGTAATGTGTGTGATTTGATTTCAAGCATTTTCCTTTTATAAGTTTGGTTATTTGAATTTAATGGTAATTCAGTTTCAAGTTGATTTCTTCTCAGATATCTACAAATGTGTTTCTAAAGCATGGCGTGGGAATTGAGAATCTAATCTAATTCATTATTTTTTGTGAATAAATCTATAAAGCTTCTTTATTTATGTCACTACAAGGTTTTATTGCTATAGAGTTCCTATCACAAACAAGAATAGGAAGAAATATAACAATTTTTTTATTAGATAGTGTTTGTGCGTATTAGTTGTATTCATCCCCACTTAATTCACTATTTTCAACCCTTAGGTAGACTGCCACAACACCTTTCACAAGTTCACAATGCCTAGATTGATAGTTAAGGAACAAACCAAGGAAACCTGTTGATGGCCAAATTGACACAACAACATGCAAGCAAGATATAATCACCTTACTTCTCTTGAAAAGACAAACAAATATTAAATCAATCATCTTCCAAGGTCCTATATGTTGGATCACAATATTTTTGTTTTGCTGAGCAGTCAATGCAACTATAATTTTCAAGGGGTCTACTAGTAAACAAGTAAAAACTGAACAGTACAAAGTAAATTAACATTGGGGGGTTTAAATAAATAGAAAAATATCAATCAAGGTTTTGAGATAGTAAAACATGAACCCAAATTTCTTTAATTCAAACATGTAATTCTAACAATGAGCACCTTCCTAGTTAACCAAATTATAGAACAACACAATTTATGAAATGATCCATACCATTGCATCCATTCACAATGGAAATTTAGATGACACAACCATTCATCATCACTTTTTTTTTACTTTTCAAGAATAAAGATCACAAGCTCATTACCAAAATTAATAGATCAACAAATATTAAGAAACATCATTCACAAATAATGCAATAAGATGGTTTCAACTTCAGATTCTTCTATTGATTTTCATCAAATAAGAAACATTTATGCGAAACAAGCACTGGAATTAAAACAACCATTGTTTATGAACACTATCGTTGAGCTAAAATAACTTATGAAAACAAACTACTTTTATTAAAAATTTGTAAAGAGTGTCTGAGTGTATCTTGCATGAAAACTATAAAAATAACTGTAAAATCTCAAATTATAATATTCAAGTAGCTAATTAGACTTCAGTTAGCTGACCTTTACAATAAGGAGAGAATTTTATAATATAGACAAAAATAACATTAATCTTTTCTATAAAAAATCAAGATCCATAAATGTGGGGTCTAGATCCACAATTGTAGGGACACCCAATTAACACGAAGTGTATGTCTCTATCAAAAACTATAAGTGCTAAAAAGGGATGCCACATGCTTCTTTCATCAAAAATCAATTGCAGGTTCTAATTTTTTCCTTTTCTAGTCATTGTGAGTTATCTTTGACTTATCAAAATTGATTTGAAGTTGCCTGTTAGAGTAATAAGTCATTCCACTTAATTAATTTAATCATATTGGTTAATTAATTAAGTCACTTATTGCTTTAGGTTGCTTAAGCTAAACTTAGACACATTAATAATTATTTATTAATTATTAAATGTGCACACTAGGGTTTCCTAATTTTAGGTTTTCTTGATCTCCTCATAAGGATTGATCACATTGTAATTATCAGATCATTCAATAATCAATATTTTGGTTTTATACTTGCACATATTTGCTTGAGAGTTTACAAAACATCCTCTTGTTTGTTCTAGATATCTGTTGCATGTGACAGGTGATTCTTGGGGATTGTGAGGTTGACATTTATCAACTTCTACATGGTATCAGAGCTCCAGACCTATGGCTTCCTATTCATGATTTGAAGATATTCTCTCATAGCGTATCTTTCTATGTAAGGGTTTCAAGCCAGGCTGATTTATTGAGCTTCTGGGGATTGGCAATTTTTTTGCATATTTTTGGGCCAAATGGATGTTGCCATCGCCTTCAGAGTGCCCAAAAACCCTGGAAATGCCTTTCATTTCGTCGATTTTGGAGTTGTTGAAGAAAAAAGGAAAAATATTTTTTCTAGAGAGGTCGTACAGCCTCCCCAACACGCGTCTCGAGGCGAAAAATTGTGAAAATAAAAAAAAAATTAATAAAAAATCAAGAAAAGTCATAGGTTTTCTACATGGCCAGTATAAAACTCACCGCCACCCCAATGCCACTTGGCGGCCACCTGCGAGCCGCCCACCACCGGTGGCCAACACCCACTCGCCACCGCCGCTTCATACTTGGCCTAGCCCCCACAGGCTCGAGTTTAAGCCCCCAGTCCCTTTAGCAACTGGGCACTTCCCGCCGGTCTTCAGCCCCTAGTGCCGAGCGTTCAGTCACATTTGTGACTAGGAGCTATGGATTCAGCCCCCAAGCGTTGATGGCCGGTCACATGAAGAACCAAGGGCCAGAGAGAAGGTGCCAAATTTTTGCCCCTGTTTAGTGGTGAAAGTGCCTTTTATAGGCCTTTTTTTTTCGTTTTGTCATAACTTTTGTAAACAAAGGCCATTTTTCGAAAACAAAATATCGACGGAAAGCTGATTTGACACTCTTCGCAGTGGTGGATGTTAGAATTTTTTTATTTTGCTTTTTTGGTGCCTTTTTCACCTGTCAAAGCCAAAAGTTGTTGTTTTTACTTCGGGAGGCATATCTTCTATGTCCGGACTCAGTTTTGCGAAAACAAATAGGCCTCAAAAAGCTAGTTCAATGCTCTAAATAGATCTTAGACCTATTTTTTCAGATTTTTTTACCAGGTATCTAATATTACTTTTTGATCTCAGCCTTTAGTTTTTCAATTATTTTCTTAGGAAGCATGCAATAAGGCTATTTTTTTGAGATCAACGAGCATTGTTTTTTTATTTGAGAGTATATATTGCTTTTTTTTGTCATGGATACACATAACATTGCATCCCTTACTCCATTAAACTATTTTTTTTTGGAAAAAACAAATGGAGATTCACTTGAAACACAAAGGGTTGTATAGGGTAACCATGGGTACAAAAATTGAACCTACAAGTGCTGCTGAAAAGAGAAAGTGGTTTAATAGATGTGATGAAGCTTATGGTACATTATGTCTTTCTCTTTCTTTTGACCTTCTTTTTCATATTGAGTCTTGCACTATGCCCCATGAGGTTTGGACTACTTTGCAGTCTTTGTTTCGGAAGGAGGACACTATGAGAGGGTTTCAGCTAGAGAATGAGCTTATTGGCTTAAATCCTAGGGATTTTGACAGCATCCAGGATTTTTTCAGCAAACTCAAGTCTCTTAGATTGCATTTTTCATAGTTTGGTGTTCAAAAGGAAGACTCTTAGTTGATATTGTCCATTCTTTCTAAGCTTGGACCAGATTATTCAGTTTTTGTTTCTACCTTTTATGCTACTAGGGATGCACTTGGCACTAGATTTACTATTCCTTCTTTTGATGATTTTGCATCTTCTCTCACTTGAGAGTAGGCCAAGTTGGCCAATATGGGCAAGTTGAAGCCCTCTTCATCACAGGAACTCATTCCATCACAGGAGCCCAGAGATCAGAAGGCTTCTACAGGAAAAGGAAAGAAACAAAAAAAAGGAGTCCTTAGATTCATCATCCTCTTCTAAGGGGAAATCATTTAGGAAGGAGAAGGGCCCATGTGCATATTTCAAGAGAGAAGGACATGCAGAACATAATTGCTACAAGAAGGACATTGATGAGCTGAAGAATATTCTTCAGAAACATCAGATTGATTTTCCTTCTAGGATGTTTGCATCATCTCCTTCCCCTCCTTCTTCTTCAGTTCAGCATGACAGGGGCACAATTGGTTTACATACTTCATCATATATGAAGGGGCATGCTCTTTTTGCTTCTTCGAGTCTTGGATCAAGAAGATGGCTTCTAGATTCAGGAGCATCTCATCATATGGCTTCTACACAGTCTATGTTCACTTCCTCTGAGTCTCACACTATGTCTCCTATTTTGATGGGAAACAATACCTACATGAGTGTTACAGGGAAGGGGTCTATTTTTTTTGGGGCCAACACTTTTCAGGATGTCTTGTGTGTTCCTCATTTGATGAACAAGCTTCTTTCTATATATCAGATCATACATGGAGGCAATGGGAGGTTTGTGGAGTTCACACCTGATTCAGTTATCATCAGAGACTTGGAGAGTAGAGTGGTTATTGCTACTAGGGTGATGGATCACTCATCTCGGTTGTAGTCCTTTGCATATTTTTCTACTAATGGTGCTTATGTTCCTACAGTTGTTCATCACACTTCTAGTGTGAATCATCATTCAGAGGAGACATTTGGCTACTTGAACATTGGAGTTCTCACTTCAAATCCTCCTCTTGAGCCATCCATTCCATCTCCTTCACCTACTGTTTTAGTTACTGATACTTCTATGACTACATATGTGGTTTCTTCTGTTTTAGTGTAGCAGGATCTAGTTGAGCATCCATCTTTGGAGGTTTCTATTCATTCTTCACCTACTTTGAATTCTTCATTTGTTGAGGTCACACCTACTTCTGTGGAGACATCATGGGCTACACCTACTTCACCTTCAAATATTTCTTTCATTTGGCCTCTTCCCTCTCACTTCTTTCAAGAGATGCAGTTTCTTCAGTTCTTTTGGGGCTACATCATTCTGGGGGGGATCTATGGTCTCTTTCTGCCTCTCTTCTAGGGGGGTTCTTTCATGTATCTTTGTGATGGATGGTGTCCTTGGGGGGTCTTATGGATTCCTCCATCTTTCATCACTTATTTGCTCTTTGCATTCTATTTTGGGGAGGAGTTTTGTTCCCACTGGGTTTTCTCCTTGACCCCATTTAGTTTAGTTTGCATTGCATTTGTACTTGGGTACCTGATCAGGCCTTTGCTACCAAGACCCATCTTTTCTTTCATGCATCTTTTTTCTAGTGTTTTATCTACTCCCTAAGTTCATCTTAAGGGGGGTGTTAGAGTAATAATTCATTCCACTTAATTAATTTAATCATATTGGTTAATTAATTAAGTCACTTATTCCTTTAGGTTGCTTAAGCTAAACTTAGGCACATTAATAATTATTTATTAATTATTAAGTGTGCACACTAGGGTTTCCTAATTTTAGGTTTTCTTGATCTCCTCATAAGGATTGATCACATTGTAATTATCAGATCATTCAATAATCAATATTCTGGTTTTATACTTTCACATATTTTCTTGAGAGTTTATAGAACATCCTCTTGTTTGTTTTGGATATTTGTTGCATGTGATAGGTGATTGCATGCAGGTGATTCTTGGGGACTGTGAGGTTGAGATTTATCAACTCTACATCACCCATCTACTAAAAAATTGTCACGACAATGTTTCTACTCAAAAAAAGGTTGATGAAATAATTCTTTTATTTATCACCCTCATGATGATATTGATCATAATTATGAAAACCTATTTTAACACATCATCATCAGGTCCATCGACCCAGTCAGCTTTGACCTTTGACTCTTCAAACATTTTTTCCATTGCAACAATTGCTTCCATCAATTGGCCAATGTTTGTGATTTCCCACTTCATGTCACATCTAATATCTAGCAATCTATCAATTAGAGTCAAATCAACAGTGTCTCCTTCCATTAATTTATCAAGTCTCTCCTCCCAAGCATCTTTTATTTTCCCTAAGGATTCAATTCTTTGATCAGGAGGTAGTGTCATATCTATGAGCTTTACAACAGTGTTTTCAAATACATTTGCATTTTCCCATATCCCATGGATACCTTTAAGCTTATCTATCCTTTGTTCAACAAGATTAGATGTTTATAAAATAGATACATTAATAGACTTAGAAATATATTCGGGACTCTCGTCACCCAAAATCTATGATTTGATCAACACTTCAAAAAAATTCTCAATTACTTTGAGCTTTCCCAAATAATTTTTATGCTTCTCCTCTTCTTCCCACCATTTACTTATAGATTCTTCTATTATTTTAACCAAAGCCAAACCTGCATGAATGTTTCAAACCTTTATCTAAATGCTTATCTATGTTAGAATTGAAAACATTAAACCAGGTAGCCTTTTTCTTCATTTCAGTCAAATATTCTATTTCTTTTTTCTCATTAAAATAGGAGCCTCTAAATTTGCTAAGGGGTCTAATGTTGTAGTTAAATCCTTCAATAAATTCTTCACTTGTCCCAATTGAGCTTTAAGTTCCTCTTTTTTCTACTTTTATTTTATTAATCTAGACTTGGTGGTGGTGGTGACAATATCAATCAAATTCATTTGCTGATTTTTGGTATGCTCCCCCAGATTGACAATGCTTATTTGATAATATCCAATTTGCAATTCATTGTCATCTTTATCAGCAATCGAGGTGGAAATTTGAGCTATTGTATCACCTTCATCTATTAATTTTTTATAGTGGACAACACAGGCTTTCTTTTTAGGTTTTTCCTTCTCAATTTCATTTATTGTATCATCCCAAACTATAGGTTGAGGTTGAATTTTCTATCTCTTCTCCAAATTCAACTTGATCCAAGTGGGAGCAAGTAGTTGAGAAGTTACCTATTGAACACTAGGGGCTGTTGAAGGTGCAAGGGTAGAAGTAGTTGCTACAAAGGTCTATTGGGAAGAAGCATTATTTTGGTCTTCTAGTTCAATCTATAACAATACTCGTTCCAACCTTTCATTTTGGACCTTGATTTCTTATATTTTTCTTTTCTCTTCCTCTCTCTCAACAACCTCTTCTTCATCTCTCAGTCTCTAAAATTCCAATTCCTTTTCCTCCAATTCCTCCATAACAACCTTTTCTATTTCATCCTTCTTCAACACCTCAGCCACTTCTCTTTTTCTAGTTATATCTTCATCCTTTCTTTTCCATTCTTCCTCAGCAGCTAACTCTTCTTGAGCCTATTTTTCATCTGCTTCCTTTTCTTGGGCTATCTCTTCCATATTCTTTCATTATTCTTCTTATTCCTAAGATAATATCTCAACAGCTAACCTCTGAGCACTTTCCAACAACTCATCCTACTTCTTTTCAGTTAAAACCTCATTCAAGTCCAATTTTTCACTATATAGACTTCTAGTTTCAAACCCGATTCGTTCTTCACCTAGGTCTTTCCACTACCTTATTTAAATACTCCTCCCATTTAGGTCTTTCTCCTTCTTGAGGTGAGGTTATTTTAGAGCTTGACGAGATGGGTGATTCTATTACATCAATTAATGGAGCCCTCTCCTTCTCAATATTTTTTGTTCCTGATGTTGATGGTGTAGTAATGGCGGTATCTTCAATAGTTTGTTCCCTTGGGTATATCATGGCCAAAGGCGTGGCAGCAAAACCTAAAACAACTCCCACAACAGCTACCTCATAAGTTATTTTAGCCTTCTTCAAGTCATCTTTAATTTTCTACAATGAAATCTCTTCTTCTACTGAGCTACGCTCTTTTGTGGCTACCTTTGTTTATGTAACCCCTTTCTTTAATCTCTTGTATTGCAATTTTATTTCTACGGAGGAAACAGGTTCACTGCTAGAACCTCTTTTCTTGGAAACTTGCACTCTTAGTTGCTTGAGGCAGAGGTTAAGCTATTTCTTGCTTCTTTCCACAATTTCTTATGTCCTTGGATGAATCTTAGTTACCTCCTTCACCATCCAATCGATGGGATCAATGTCCTTTATGCCTACTTGGCCTATTTCATAACTAGGATCCAAAGTGATGCCATCATCATTGATATTATCTAGAATTTTTGTAATGACTTGAAAGTCCTTCATCTGGGGAATTGTTAACCTTTCATACCCACTTTTCCTTACCTAGAATTAATCTTGTAAATTGGCCCAAAAATCCTCCAGCAATGGCCTATGAAGAAGAAACTATGAAGCATAAAGACCATACATCTTTCTCTTAGGATCAAAGTTCTTCCTTGGAGTGTGGTGTTTGAATTTCAAGGCCTAGAATTTTTCTATTGCTATCTTGGACACTATGGAATAATTACAAGAATAGAATCCTAATTCCATGGAGAAAGCATGGTAAATAGCCTTATGCTATGTAGAAAATATTGTATTTACTTTAGCTACTTGACAAGAAAACTCCATCAAGATCCACCTATCACTGCAGCACCTCGACAATTTAAATGGGTTATCTTGAAACTCAAACCATTTGATATAGGTAGACTTGGGGTATTGGATAAACTAATAACCTCGAGGTTCAATGAATTTCATCGCCTCTCAAGATAATTTGAAACCAACATCACTTATTAGTTGATTAATAACCACATACAAAAATGCATCATTAACCCTTTTGAAATGATGCTCTTCTTCTTTAAGCTCTAATTGGTCATAATATTCACATACTTTCTTTTGATCAGGGCCACTAACCATAGACCCTTTAGTATTTAGTCCTGGGAAGTGATCCATCCTTGTAGCACTATAAATGACATATGAAGTCATATAAAATGTCTTGGTTTTAGCCACATTTAACAATTGATCATGAATGCTATTTGAAATAATTTGTGCCCAATCCAGATACTATTTTCCATCAAGGATAAGTTGAATAAAAGGAAAAATGTAATATTCAAAGCTGTTGGAATCCTTCTTCTCAAACACCTTTAAAAACAATGTGATTATGTCACGAACCTCACCTAAGAAATAAAACCTCTTAAACTTAGGTGGAAATTTCTACACTGACTTCTTTTGTGTTTTTAACCACCTCTAATTCATTAGTGTTTTATTCCCCTCCTCATCTTTTGTCAAGCATGCAAGTGCTTCAACTTTGTACATGATTTTGGGCTTACGATGAGGAGGTTGATCAAATAATAGCCTCATGATTGCAGGAGTTAAGTCAATAATTACATTTCCTTATGCATCAATGCATTGCCTCTGAGTTGGGTTGTAGGTTTGTGCGGTAGTTAGAATGAACTCAAGGCACTGTACAAAGATGGGGAATGATGATACATTTGCTAATCTAGAGTTAGAAATCATATTAGCTCTTGGGGTAGCATTTTGTGAGAAATTATCTTTCCAAAATTGATCTAAATCCAAGTGTCCAACCAATGTATCTATGATATTCATTACTTTAGAGCCAAACTTAGATGGCAATGGGTTTCCTTGAAACTTGTATTTCATTATGACTAGGATCTCTTTTGGCTTTAATCTTTTAGGCTTATGCCTTTTTGATGTTCCTTCTGGGGTAACTTCTTCCTCTGAAGATGACATTTGTTAATTATCCTTCAACACTTACAATTATTAGGCAAAGAAAAAATATGTGAAGAATAATCATAAGCATTCATATCATATCATCATTCATTCAATATAAACTATCATTTAATCAAGTTAGTTCAACATCTTCGGGTCTCGAGTTCAGGATGGAACCAAGACCTTGACAATTTAATCACAAACTGAACACTATTAGAAGCCATGATTAGGTTTTGAATTGACACGTACACCTTGGAATAATGCTAGACATGATAAGTTTTTTTGACCCAATCCTGCAGTACATTTGGAAATCAGGATCGGGTTTTGACTTGATAGTGAAACTTGAAAGACACCTTGGAAAAGATTTTATCTGAGTTGTGATCGCAACGACCTATCATGAGTTGGAATAGGGATGAAAGTTGGAACCAGACTGAAACAAAAGCATATGTTGAAGTAACCCTCTGAGTTCCGATCTCGACAACCTATCGGGAGTCATAATCGGGAGGTTGCCACGAAAGTGGTCCCTGCGAAAATTAAACAAGTCTTGGTAGTCTCCTATATTTTGATCTCAATAATATATCGAGAGTAAAAACTAGGATTTTATCACAAACCCAATGTCCGATATATAACTTAGGACAAGTTGACTCTGAGTTTCAATCTTGACTATAGTATTTTAGAAATCAAAATCAGAATGACACAAAGTCAATGAACTCAAAAATTATTTTAAAGGTCTATGTCAGTCTAGGATCTGATCTTGACTATAGTTCAAAAATTAGAATCGGATCAAATGATGAGCTTAGACTGCACTAGATGGTGAAAATGTGGGTGTCACTCTGGTACCCGATTTCGACATGAATGCGAGATTGGGTAGTTGAAAGAGTATATACAAGTTCAAAGGAAAACAAATATGATTCTTTTTTGCATAATGCCTTTAGAATTGGGTGGTGGTAAGGATCATAGTTTCTCAAAGCATGATTTTAGTGAAAACAAAGGCATGGGGAAGGGAAGAAAATCCTATGACAAAAACAAAAACTAAAACACACGAAAAAACCAACAACCAAAACCCCCCAAAAAAAACAAGGCAAAACGAACCAAAAGGGTTCAAAAACAATAGAATGAAAGAAAAAAGAATAAAATGCAAAAAGTGGTGTGAAGAAATGGAAAAGAGAAAACCACATAACACACCAACACACAAGAAAGACCAAAATCAAGGAGAAAACAAAAGAAGAGCACCTACCTTCGACCGTAACCAAGAATTCTGACAACACGAATGAAAATCATAGCTCGTGTCCAAACCCTAGCTCTTGGTGCCACTCTGGTTCATTTCTTCAAACCGAAAAAATAAGAATCAATGGAAATAGAGGAGCGGTAGGAATAAAAACAATTCCGCACATGTGAATGGTTAGAAATTAATGTGGGTTGGTTGGGCCTCAGGATTAGGGTAGGTGTCATTAATGCAGGGTCATGAGAAGGAGGACAAGTGGGGGTCAAGGTCACGACATGGAACAAGACCAATCCTTCAATAGGTATAAATTTTGGTTGATGACTTGATGTACGAAACTCAAAAACAAACCAAGGTGAAACAAGGCTTGGTATTGAGACATGGGATGAAACAAGAACTTTGAAAAGTTCCAATGTCAAACGTGGTCTGAAATATGAAACTCAAAAAATGAACAGAAATTAAAACATTAGGATCGAGTCATAAACATGGACAAGAAAATTTTAAGTTCTTGGTTTAGGTTTTGATCCGACACCTGATTCTGACATAGGAAAAATGGGCAAGGGAAGAAAACAGAGGTCGGGATTGAGTCTTCGCCAGAGAGTTACACCTTGAAGGGTGTAAGACAATGGTTCCAACCCAATACACGACCTTGAAACATGAAAAAAAAGATAACGCAAGGGACGAGGATCAGAGTCAGAACACAGACAAAGACTTTTAATTTGCAAAGTAACAAGTGTCAGTTCCAACCTGATACCTGAATCCAAAAAACAAAAAAAATGACTTAAGGGAAAAATAAATAAATCCTAATTCTTGAACAAGAACACTAAGGACAAAAGAAACAAAAGGGGGACCCATTTTGATAAAAATAAAATGAGGTAGTTATACAAGGCATAACAATTGGTGAATCGACTTGGAAAATGGTTTACCCATTTTCAAGATACTGAAGAATTCAGTCACCCAGAACCTCTTCTTTATGAATATTTTAACTCATGGGTGATCCATTACTACAAACAAGGTTGAGTTGGAATCTCAAAAGTAAATCAGAAAAAACAACTTTGAATCTAAGTGTGTGTATGTACGGTGCATCTTTTTCCGTAAAGACCCTTCCTATCACTAAGCAACTATATTAAGATTCTAGTTATGTGAGTTGAGACATTTTCACTATCATGCAATGATATCCTGAGCATTTCTTTGCTTTCAGCCAGGTGTCCATAGCCCCAATGAAGATACCTCTAGTTATCTCAAAGTATTTCTCTATTGCTAGCTAGGTTTCCATAGCCATGGTAGAGATACTTGAATTACCCTTATCATATTGAAATTTCCATTCTTGAATACCTCTTTTTTTCTTTTCTTATCTTATTCGCTTTATCAAAGCAATCATTTTATCATCTTATCTCAATACTCACACATAGTAATCTGAAAACCAGGTTGAGAACTACAGTGGACTTCATGACAGTGTTGGGACTCATATTTTTCACCTGAATCGTGAATACAGTCACCCCAGGACAGATAGGTGTTTTTGAAGCTAGATGATTCTATCTAATTTGTGACAAATTTATCAGTGGCTTGTGAGATCACTTACAATTGACCTATTTGTTCTTAACCTTCCAAACTATCATTAGAATATCGATAAAGCAAAGTTTTAAAATGAAAGATCCCAATAGACATGCCTAAAAATACCTAAATTAGTTATTTAATCATAATACCCTTAGTATGCTTTGACAAATTACCCATTACTCTTAAATAAAGAGAAAACAAAAGTCCCCAACAACAAAATTAAGAAAACAACAAAACCATAAAGAAGAAACAAAGCGTGAACAAAACAAAAAAATAAATGACCAAACAAAAAAGAGAAAATAGCTAATTACGTATATACAATTAGAGGGAAGATCATACCTTCATGAGCTGAAATAGTGTTTGAGAAACTTTCCATTTATAGGAAATGGGACAAGTTCTCCTGTTAGGGTGCTTAACCAAAAGGCATTCTCACCAAGGATCTTAGCAATCTGATAAGAACCCGACCAAAGTCAGTCAAAATTTTCATGATCACCTTTCCTTTCTCTAGCTTTGTCCCACAATAGTAAAAGGTCTGATATTCTAAAAGCTTTCATTTTGGCCCTTTTGTCAAACCAACATTTGGCAATAGTTTCATGTTTAGAGAATTGTTGTAGAGCAGTATCTCTCTATTCTTCTAAGTTGAGTAAATTAGCTAATCAAGCCTCTATCCTATCATCTTGGGAATAAAACTCTTGCATGAACCGCATAACGAGTATCTGTAGGTGGATAGGAAAGATTGGGTCTTGGCCATAGACTAATTTAAATGGTGAGTTCCCTAAGGCAACTTTGATTCCAGTCATATCTTCCTATAAGGCAAATCTTAGTTGTGTGTACCAATCCCTATGATTACTCTCTAGTAACTTCTCAATGACTTCCAACAAATTCTTATTGGTAGAATATGTTGCTCCATTCCGCCATGGGTAGTAATTAGAGGAATACTTTAAAACAATTTTGAATTCAAATTCCCACTAAATGAATTGAGTAGAAGAGAAATAAGGGTCATTATCACATACCAGAGCAATTGGTACCCCAAACCTAGTAATGATATGCTCATTGAGGAACTTGATCATGATGTTGGTGGTATAGTTCTTGCAAGCTTGTGCTTTATTCCAATGTGTGTAGTAATCCATTGTAGTCAAAACAAACTTTTGACCTACAAAATAATTTGGATTAATTACCTCGACAAAATCTAATGCCCATTGGGCGAACGGTCTTACCTTGTACATGGGTTGCAGGGGTATCATTGGGTTGTGCTCTTTTGATGCTAATGCTTGACATGTGTGACATGTCCTAATGTGTTGATGAGTGTCTAAGAACACATGAGGCTAGTAAAATACTGATCTTAAAATTTGATGTGTGAAGGCATTAGTAGAACCATGCCCAGTACCATATCTACCATGAAACTCAACAATGACATGCTTTGTGTACTATTGTTCCAAACAACATAGATATATACCCTCAAAATTATTTCTAAACAAGGCTCCTCCTTTTATCATTTAGTGAGAACTTTTTAGTCTTAATGCTCTTTGCTATGTAGCATTCATACCATCAGGACATTTATTATTTAACAATAAGAAAATTAGGTTTGCATACCATGGGTCACTTCTGAATGATTACATTATGTATTACTAGCATGTGATGTTAGGATCCACATCTACCATGGCCTTGGAAAGGCCTTGTCCTCATACTAGTTTCATCAGATGTATCTCAAGGTCAAAATCCTATAAAATTTCCATCTCCTTTCTCCCAATTCACTCTGCATTAGAAGAGACTTTACTGTAGGGTCAGGAACTATGGCAGTGATCTAGCTATGGAGAATATAGTGCCAAAACTTCTTAACAACTTATACTAGAAAAAAGGCTTGTTTCTCTAAGGGTGTATACCTAACTTCAACATTTTTGAACGGAAAGCTCATGAAGGCTATAGGTCATTCATCTCCCTCACCTTTTCACTTTGTCAAGACAACAACACATGAATGAGCATATGTGAAAGAATAAATATAAAAGGGTAGTGAATAATCAGGACTGGTTAAAACAAGTGCCTCTATGATAGACTATTTGATTTGTGTTAAGGAAGCCTAAGCCTCGTTACTCCATTTGATCTTTGCATCCTTCATCATTTCATTAAGGGGTTTGACAATCTTCACAAACCCATTTATAAATCTCCTTACAAAATTTGTCTTCCCAAAGAAAGATCTCATTTCCTTTTTACTACCTAGCATGTTCAACTTCAAAATGGATTCTACTCAATCAGGGTCAATTTATATCCATCTCTTTGATATTATGTGACTTAAGAGTTTCTCTTCTAAAAACCTAAATAGACACTTCTTTGGATTGAGGGATACACTATAACATATGCATTTAGCTAGTACCTTAAAAAAATTTGTAGGGTGGTCTTCCTTGTTCTTTGAAAACATGGTTAGATCATCAATGTAAATGATTATGCATTTACCTACCAAATCCTTGAATTCCACATCCATTACATGCTAAAAGGTGGATCTAGCGTTAATGAGACCAAATGACATCCTCTTGTAGGAAATTGTCCCCCACTTGGTAGTGAAGGAAGTTTTCATTCTATCTTCATGGTTGACTAACACCTAACTATATCCTAAATATCCATCCAGGAATGACATCATCTGTGAACCATTGACTATATGCAGCACCTCATCGAGAGAAGGGAGTAGGCAGTTATCTTTTTTTGAGGCTTTATTCAGATTTCTAAAGTCTACACAACCTAATTTCCCCATTCTTCTTACAGATAGGGAATACATTAGCAACCCAAGTTGAATGCCTTATTGGAAAGTTTATTCTCACTAATAATAGCTTATGTACCTCTTTAAGAATTAGAGGTTCGATTAGAGAATTGACTGGGTGTTGCTTTCGTCGAAATGGATTTACTTCAAGTTTCAATAGGATGGTGTGCATGATTACTGAAGTGTCAAAGGTCTTCAGTTCTTCATACCCCCAGGCGATTGATGTGATGTCTCTTTTTAGTATTCCCAAGATTTTGTCTCTAATTTATTTGGGACAAGTCTTACCAATAAAAACCTTCTTTTCTAGGCCTAAATCTGCCAAGTTATATGAAAAATATTTTCCTCCTTCAATATTTGTAGGAAATTTTTTGTGAGCTCGAGGATCAGAATCAAAGATCCTTTCTAATGCTACCATTCCTTTAGGAATGCTATTGGTTTTCAAGTTCATTATGACTTTTGCATCACAATTTTTTGATCCCGATCTCCCTAATCACAATCAAATTCATCTATGATCTACCCTTCAAATACATCTAAACTTGCGAGGAAAGTAATGATATGCTGGTCATTGTCAAAAACCTAGAAATTTTGGATGTTGTCAGGGATACAAGAATGGACACTAATTCCACAACAAATATTTTTAGTTTGGAATCCTACATGGGCTCCAAAGTACTAGAAACAAAGACTAGTGTGTTCGTGATATGGTTATCTTCTCTAGGAATCAATTTGATTCCAAAAGCATCAAAATCTTCTATCAGATTCCATATCCTATTCCTGTATGTAGCCAACCTCTTTTTATGCCATGTATATTGACTAAAAACTTGCTTAATAATTACCTCAAAATCTCCCATAATTGACAGAGTTGTAATTTTCTTCTAATGTGAAAACATTGGTCCTCTAGCAAGTGCTTCATATTCTACGTCGTTGTTAGTGTAGCCAAATTGCAACCTAAATGAAGAAAAATAGGTTTTCCTTTTTGGGTTTGTTAGTTCAACTCTAGTTCCACTCCTTGTTTTAGACTTGGAACCATCAAATTCAAGGGTCCAAAGTTGGTATGGGGCTGGGATCTCATCCTTTAGGTGAGTCATAGGCATTTTCTTGCAAGGAATAAGTGGTGGCTTGGATTAGTTTAGTATATCAGGATTAGGAGACTGTTGTAAATGATGTTCATTGGGTATTGCTCAAATTCAAAACTTATACAAAAACTATTTCCTACACCTGACCTTGATCAAAATTTCTATAATTAGTTATCCTTTTGTGCAACTCCCTAGGAATTCGAAGGTTAGCTAGGGTGGGTGTTTCAGACAACTTCCAAAATTCCTCAGTGTTATTTGGTAAATCAGAAAATGAGACCTGAGTCTATCTAGTTTGGGGAGTGACTTCGTCTCGAGTATTATTTGTCCTTGTAAAAATAGTTGCATCTATAGCCTCAAATGGGAATTGATTCAAAGATTTTTTGGGATGGTGTTCGCAATTCTCTCCTGACTAAAAGACATGGTTGAGAATATCTACATAGGGTTGACATGTTAACTCAAGATGGCTCTGGTAATAGACCCTACATTAGTTTGGGAGTAACAAACTCTAGAAATCAACCTCATCTCCCAAAACCAACCTATCTTGTTGTAATTTTTTAATTAAAACATGCTGGTTGATAGTGGTCATAGGATCTCTATGCTCTAAAGGCTTTGAGTAGTTAGGCTTAAACATTGGGAAGGTCATAATTTCTTCTTATCTCCTATACATCACTATCTCAGTTCCAAAATAATCTACTTCATTAGGACAATCATACTCCATGATCATATATTTTAGACGAGGTTCACTTTCGATCCTAATTTGAGTTGCTACCCCTTTCCATGGGAGCCACATGTGTGAGAAGTCTAGGGAGAGAGAACCTCCAATAAGCTTCAGCAAGTATCAATTGAGAAACATTCCATATGTTTCAGGGATATCAACCACCTAAATATCCATATATGTCTCGATCTATAGGTCTAATCTAATCTGCACATGTACATTCTTTAGTTCTCCAATGACTTTAACCTTAGATTTATCTAATTGTATCACTTTCTTGTGAGTTTGGAGCAAACTTAAACCCATTTTTTTGTAGATAGAGAAGGGCATGACATTACCTAATGTAAGAGAGGGGGACCAACCACTACAAATCCCTAGGTCATGAAAGGTTGAGAGCTATATGGCTGCCCTAACTTACCTCAGTTTGCAAGGGTGTTAAGATAGATAGGATGAGAATTATGAGGACTGTAAGGTCCTTCGATTACTCTGTGAACCCAAGAGTTGAAAGGAGACTAGATGAGTTAGTTTTCAAGGTCAAATCTTTGTCTTTAATAGCTCTCTATTAGAGGACAAAAGTGTAGTTTTTGGATGACAGCGTGAAGAGCTAGCATTTCCTAGGTGCGTTGGTGTCTGTACGACCAGAAAACTAGGGAGACAAGGTCTAACCTCTAAAAGAGAGACTAACATCCTAGTTTAAGAACTTCTAAAGGTGTAATATAAGACCATGAAATATGAAATGTAAAGATGAATGTGATAAAAAAATTAGATTACCGTAAGGGTGACAAAAATGATCTCACACAATAATCCTTTTGCCAACTTGCTCCAAGATCTCTCTACCTACACGGAGAAAAGAGGGAAAATGTTGGGGGGCTCTAGAGGGGTCTGCCTTAATTAGACCCTTGTTTTTTTGTTTCCACCTCCATAGACAACCAAGATTGCAACGATGTATAGATAAAGTGATAAAGAGAGAATACAAGCAAAGTAGGCAAAAAACACTATAAAAAAATACATGCTTATTCAACTAGACAATAAAGAAGATGAGACAATCTTACCACCTTCGTCCAAAGTGCTCAAGGCTAGTGGAGGAGAAATATGAGAGGAACTCAAGCCTCTGCTATAGTGGAATCATCCCATGCTTTGCCTATCGAAGTAATGGAGTGATAGATTGTTGGTATGACGTATGAAATGTTGCTTCAAAGCTTGTAGATGAATGATCAAAGTGCGAAGAGATTGTGTAGGATTCATCCAAAGATGAAAATGGATGGATGAATGGGGAATATGAAGAAGGAATGGAAGAAAATGACCATCTTCAGGTCATCCAGCTGAAGAAAGGTGTTACACTTCAACTTCCAATAGGAAGTGTAATGTTTCTATAGA
Source organism: Sequoiadendron giganteum (assembly GCA_007115665.2). Classification (NCBI taxonomy): domain Eukaryota; kingdom Viridiplantae; phylum Streptophyta; class Pinopsida; order Cupressales; family Cupressaceae; genus Sequoiadendron; species Sequoiadendron giganteum. The sequence goes on from CM021108.1 coordinate 195,187,502, forward strand.
ATCTAGTTGTAGGAATCTTCGAGGGATGTAAGTATGCCACATGGATGTCTATGCCCCGTGCAGGCATCCCCAACAGAAACGCCTCCACCGAAACACAAAATGGTCACCAAGAGAGATGTGAACAATGGGCTTATGTGGAATTAAGCCTCCGAGTTTGGTTTTCTAAACTGTAAAGGGGTGAAAGAGGAATTTGTGTTAGGGGTGCAAATTTTCTCCTATACATGTTTCTCCCAGTTTAGTGAGCATGAATAATGGTGAGTTCTTTGGTAAAGTAGATCGATTGGGGAATAGGGTTAGAGATGTATACCTGTACCAACAAGGAAGAAACACACAGTTTGGTGAACCTGAAAGTGTAGGAAAGGGCCTCATAGTTGCAAAAAACTATAAAGTAGAAAAATGAAAGTGCCTCACAAGCCTATGGACCTGCAAGGGAGGTATCCTCCAAGAAATATCATGTGAAGGAAACCGGGAAAACACCTTATAGAACCATATACCTACAAGGGAGGTATCCCCCAAGAACTCTCACATGAGGGAGACTGAGTAGAGGGGACTCCATAGAGTTAGAAATGATGACATGTTTACCCATAAAGAGAACACATCAGGAAGAGACCATGGAGGCTAGTAAATGGACAGTCACACAAACCATCGCTAAGCTAGAATAATTTCAAAGGGTTCCCTCGAGAACCCTTCAAAAGGAAGAGGGGTCCACTCAAGGGACACATTGTTTGAAAGGTAAGATCTAGTCAGGCTTCCCCCAAGCTAGACGCAAGGATGTGAAGTAGGTCTAGTCGGGTTGCCCCCAAGCTAGATGCCATAGAACTCATTAGACATAAATCTTTCAAAGGGGTCCCTCAAGAACCCGTCATGAAGAAATGGGGTCCACTTGAGGAACACACTATTCAAAGGCCAACACTTTCTTTCTCGAATCAATTTTTCATCAAGGAATCCTTTTTAAATATGTTCACTTCATCGAGGAATTCGAAAGGAAGGATATGCCCCCACACGAGGGGAAGATCAAAGGTGTTCCTACTTCATAGGAAGGTTTCCAAGTCCTTTCTTTATGAACTTGTGATAAAGGAAACATGTTCCGTTAGGGTTTCAAGTCAAGAATGTAGTTCTAAAAATGAAGCATGTGGAGTGGTCTTTGAGAAAAGATTCGTTTGAAAACGAATGCATTTTCTAAAGATTGCGTAATGTAGAAGTGGTGTTGTCAAACATGAAAGGGACAACTTGAGCAAAGAAGGGAGAAAGATAAAGACAAAGAAAAAGGAAAGAGAACATGGTTTTGCAGGGTAAGATTTGCCTTTATTTATATATGGGTAACCATGGTAAGAGGTGAAAGATCATTAATCCCCAACCAAATCAAGAAGAATGTACAAAAGAAAAAGTAAAAAAATAAAATTGGGTCAATATGGAAGGAAGCCTAAATGCCCCCAATGCTTTGCATTGTCCCCAATTTTCCAAAATTCAATCACAAACATGGAAGAGTGATGATACACATAGAAGAAGGTTTACAACACAAAAGTCACACCTATATCCAAGCACCAATAGGGGTGACGAGGTTCATCTAGGTACATATAGCATGATCATGCGGGAACACATCACAACACATACACACATCTAATCTAAAGATTAAGAAGAGAGTCTCCCCCTAAAACTGGTCAACAAAGAGGTCATCAACTTCCCACTCTAGATCACCATAGGGGGAAGGATGATGATCCTATAATGGTGTAACGTTAAGGGGAGGAGCTTCTGATCCTTCCACAACAAGAGATAATGAAGAGGGACCTATGAGGTCTTCGTCGCTCAACTCTTGTGGGTCAAAGGTCAATGACCTTGTAAAGATCATTGACAATGTAAAAACTACATCCACTGAGTTAAACATGCACTTGACGAGAGTGCCAAGTTTCATCTCAGCGGATGGGGGAGTTTGCACCTGAGGTTCACTGTTAAGCTCATCGAGGGATTCAAAAGCGGTGACAAACTCGGGAGAGGTTGGGACTAGTTTTGTCACTAGGACAAATAAAGTTAGTGTGGGACCACCTTTTAGGGAAGGTGGGATCCTCTTACATCCTCCATTGCTAGAGGGACCATTCTCTACCTTTTTCTTCGTTGGAGGAGGTCAACTACCCATAGACAAAGAGAGATGGATAGAGGGAGAGGAGGAAAGTATTGTGGTAGATACATCTAAAGTGTTAATCATATCTATGGGTTTTGGAAAAGGTGAGACATCTAGAAAGGATGTCAACAAAGGCAGCTCCAAAGAAGGAGTGATGTACACCTGCACCTTTCCAGACACATGTGCACTCATAGTGGAAGCTAGAAGAGACACAAAGTTAGTTTGGATAGAAGCATAATGGAGGAGAGAGGAGGATGTAGCAGGAGGTGATACAAGAGTGATCATCTCCTCTTCTTTCTTCTATAAGGTGGATTGCTCAGCTAGAAGACCCTTTCACTGATGCTTGTGCTCATGTGCAGGGTAGTTTCTGTGACTCTTTGACCCAAAAGTTGGGGTTTACAAATGAATAGGCGGATCCTTCTCAGCTATGGGAGTATCCTCCACAATTGTTTCCAATGGAGGGATAGAATCTTGGATGGGAGAAGGAGGAATAGGTTCAGAGATGGTAGGAGGAATTGAATATAGTACCTTAACAATGAGCCTCTTTCTATTCACTGTTTTAGGAGCATAAATGGTAGGAGGCCGCAAACGCTGAGACATAGAGAACTCTCCACAGGGGATTTTTGTCTATCATACCATATGGGCACCATGGGTTTCTCTCACAAATGTGAAATAGAAATAGGTGATACCATAGTAGAGCAAGAGTAAGCATCAATTTGAATAATGGTAGAGGAAGAAGGAGGATCTCAAGATCACTTCTTCTCTACACACCTTGGTGGCATCACTATCAGCTTTCAGATAAGCCCTATGTGAAATAGAATAAGGCAAAGGAGGGTATCTTACTTTTGGACTAGAGTGCCCCTTCTTATAGTTTTGATATGTGCAATAAGAGGTCCTTTTTGGGTGGGAGATGACTAGTAGGTGCAGGCCAAAAGTAATCCAAGGTATAGCTGCCAAGTGTAACCAATGGTCTATAACCGGTGTCATGGTAAATGTGTACCGAACGTCTATTTATGAATTTTAGACACTTGTGTACAACTGAGAGAACTGCATTCATAGCTACCAACCAGGGTATACCTAGCTTCACTCTAAATAGTTCAAACCCTAGGGTGATGTCAAACTTAAGGTTCACTTATTTAGGTCCAACAAGGACTAATAGGACAATACTCCATATAGGAGGTATGAAAAATCTGTTGTGTGTACAGATGGTACTTTTAGGTGCATCATATCCATCCTTATGCAGCAAGTTGATTAACATGATCTCCTCAGTTATAATATTTACTTGGAATTTCAGATCAACAAGAACACCTTCCATGGTATTCCATTTATCCTCCCAGGAATGTAAAGAGGAGATGGTTCCCTATTGAAGCACATTGGCAGGTCCTATGAGGTGAAGGTTATACTAGTACCACTTCTCACACTCTGCACAAAGGGAATAGGTTGATTAAAAAATGAGGCCATCATGCACACTTGACAGTACTTCCATAGAGCCTCCTAATGTTTAAGGGATAAGATGGTGACCCAATTTTGGTTTCGTCACACAATACCTTTGGAACCTTCCAACTATGCCTACTAGGGGTCGTAGGTTGGGTTGCAAGGTGAAAGCCTCACAACACTCACACCTACAACACTCCTAGCATACAAGGAAATGATATTTCAATATCATAAACCGAAACCAAAACAATTCATGTCGGGTTCACCAAAAATGTAAGAGAGGGGGACCAACCACTGCAATGCCCCAGGTCACGAAAGGTCAAGAGCAGTATGGCTACCCTAACTAACCTCAGTTTGCAAGGGTGTTAGGATATATGGGATGAGAATGATGAGGAATGTAAGGTCCTTCAATCACTATGTGAACCTGAGAGTTCAAAGGAGACTAGATGAGTCAGTTTTCAGGGTCAACTTTGTGTCTTCGATAGATCTTTGTCAGAGGACAGAAGCATGGTTCTAGGATGAGAACATGATTCGCTAGTGTCTCTTAGGTGCACTGGTATCCATATGGCTAGAAAAATAGGGAGACAAGGTCTAACCTCTAAAAGATGGACTAATAACCTAGTTTAAGAACTTCTAAAGGTGTAATATAAGACCATGAAATATGAAACATAAAGACAAACATGATAAAGAAAGTAGATTACCACAAGGGTGACAAAAATGATCTCACACAACAATCCTTTCATCAGCTTGCTCTAAGATCTCTCCACCTACACATAGAAAGAAGGGAAAATGTTGGGGGGATTGTATAGGGGTCTACCTCAGTCAGACCCCCATTTTCATGTTTCCTCCTCCATGGATATCCAAGATTGCAACAATGTAGAAATAAAGTGATAAAGAGAGAATACAAGCAAAGTAGACCAAAAACACTACAAAAAAATACATGCTTACTCAACCAAACAATAGAGAATATGAGAGGATCTTACCACCTCCATCCAAAGTGCTCAAGGCTAGTGGAGGATAAATATGAGAGGAACTCAATCCTCTACTGCAATGGATTTGTCCTGCGCTTTCTCTATTAAAGTGATGGAGTGATAGATTACTACTATGAAGTGTGAAATGTTGCTTCAAATCTTGTAGATGAATGCTCAAAGTGTGAAGAGATTGTGTAGGCTTCATCCAAAGATGAAAATGGATGAATGAATGGAGAATAGGAAGAAGGAATGGAAGAAAATGACCATCTTCGGGTTGGTCAGTCAAAGAAAGGTGTTACACTTTGACTTCCAATAGGAAGTGTATTTCTATAGACTCTAGCTATAGGAATCTTCCAAGGATGTAAGTGTACCACGTGGATGTGTGTGTCCTATGCGGGTGTCCTCGACAGATATGCCTCCATCAACACACAAAATGGGTGCCAAGTGTGATGTGAACAACTAGCTTATGTGGAATTAAGCCTCTAAGTTTGGTTTTCTAAAGTGTAAAGGGGTGAAAGGGGAATTTTCATTAGGGGTGAAAATTTTCTCCTATACACCTAAGGATTTGGAATCGAAAAGGACAATGTGTAGATTCTTTCCAAACATTATCAGACTAAAAATAAATGTGGGTGTCCATGTCTTACCTCTGTACAAGGTTGCATTCATGTTAGTGGTTAGAGTTGCCTTAGTATTTCCTTTTGACCTATCTACCTCCTCCAAATATTTGAGTACAATGTTGCATTGGGTGGGGCGCCACTTCAGAATGTCAAAAAATGAGAGAGAAGTCTTTTGTTTTCTACATTTATGAGATGAAATCAAATTCTATGTCATTATTCATCTAAAATTTAGGAACAAAAGTAGAGTTACCTTTATTCTGCAATTCAGGTGGGCCTTTCAGTGGAGGCCGATTGTTGTTAGTAGTCTAGTTCAGGGGAACCATAGTGTTGGGATGGGTGGATGTATTAAATGGCCCCTTGTTCTAATTCCTCCGGTAATGACCTCCCTTGGTTTGAAAAATCTGAGCATCGTAGGTATCTTCCTCTTGTTTGTTCTCTCTCGACATGGGAAAATGATATTTTTCTTTAATGGTTTCAAAAGCTATGGCTATATCAACTGACCCACTACCTCTGTTAGGATTTCTTTATGGTGGTTTGTAATCAACTTGTGCTATTTTGAGTAATTTTTTCATCTCGGGCCAATTAACTTTAGAATGTGAGGCGGTGTCATGTAGCCTACACCAATTTGTTATAAAATTCAAATCTGCAATATTTGTGGTGTGTGACTTATCTTCATTGGACTGATAGTTGTGGGGAACTCCCTCGTTGTTTGGTATAGTATTCCACTACCTATTATTATTTGGTCTCTGATTATATCCCCTATTTTGGTTTTGATCATTTTGGCTGGGGAAATTTTAACCTTGAAAATTCCTCTTATTTTGATAGGCATTCTAATTGGAATAGTTGTTTTGATTGGAAAACACTCCCTGATTCTAGTAGCATTGATTCTTACTTTTTCCTTGAGGGGGGTTAATTTTAAGTTGAGTCATCTCATTAGTCACCTGAGATGAAGTCTTTTTCAAAGTTTCTAACTCTGTGTTTAGATGAGTGGTGAGTTCACTTTCTGTAGGATTTACAGCTAATGAGTCGGTCATAGGGTTAGATCCCGAATAAGATTATGTAGATTCAAAGCTTGTTGGGAGGAATCTAAAGTCCCCCCATTAACCCATGGTTGCGGGGACAAAGATTGTAAGTCTTCTGAAGGTCCATAAGTAGAGTGGGACATCCCGGGGATTGTGTTGAATAGTGGGGTTAGATTAGGCATCGGAGGATATCCCAAGGGAGGAAACATCCCTTTGAGGCCACCTGATTGTGAACTTATCTACTAAAATATTTTAATAGCCAAGTGATACACCTTGGATAGCGAATCAATGTATGTCACAAGGTAAGTTATGTGCAAAAATAAACCAATTTGTGGGTCTATAGCCTTTAGGTATGCTTGGATGGAAATATTCTTGGCCGCCAAGTAGGGATCTTGCAATTGCCTTTACATCATTTGGAAGCAAGTGTTAAATAATGGCAATGGTTCATGTGGTTCCTTCCTAATTGTGGAAAAATGGTGATATAAGATAGCAGGGTCTACATAAACTTGAAATTGATTAATAAAAGCATCTTCTAAGCTTGTCCAACTCAGGATGGTTCTAGTAGGCAAGTTTATGTACCAATTGTAAGCCATATCTCCCAATGAATATGGAAATAACCTACATGCAACATCATGATGAGATATTTGAGCCTGAGTATAGGCATATTTGAATGCCTATATGTGTTCTTCAACACTTCATGACTCTCCATGGGTGTACCTGAGACAAAATTTATGGGGATTCTTAGGCATTTTTTGAATGCCACCAAGAATGGTTCCCAATGGAAAAATATTATTTGTAAAGAATTCCATGGGTGGTGGTGGATTTGGTTGTGCTAGTTGTGGTATTGGTGGAAATCTAGGTGGAGTGGATAGTGGTGTTAGAGTTCTATGAGTTTTGGGTCTAATAAGAATTCAAAGTTCCACTAATGGTTCTAGGTTGGTAGCAGATCTGAGAACTCTATCAAACCTATCTAGTGAGCTCTATCAAACCTATCTAGTGAAAAAGACCCTATTCACTCTATTGTACATGCCACTACTATTGCACCAAAAGATAGACGTGTTAATACCCAATACAGCCACCTAGTTTATACAAGATCAAGATCCATAGGAGGTTGTTAAACCATGTCACAAAGCCTAAGTGTCATGCTGGACTACGTATACCATAGGAAGAAGAGACCAAGGATCAACCTTGCAACAATCCCCCCATTGCAAGCACAGGGTTTGAACCTGTGACCTTAGCTCTGATACCAATTGTTGCACAGGTGGTTGTTGTTGCACCAAATGATCGACTTGTTAATGTCTAATACAACCGCTGGATTTATATAAGATCAAGATCCACAAGCGATAGTTAAACCATGTCATGAAGCCTAAGTGTCGCACTAGACTATTCCTACCATAGGAAGAGGACACCAAGGGTCACACCTTGCAACAAACTCAATGTTTGTTTCTCTAGGATCTCCTTCTAGTGCTAGTTCTATTGATGGCCAAATTGACACAACAACATGCAAGCAAGATATACTCACCTTAATTCTCCTGAAAAAGATAATTAACGTGTTAGATCATTCATCTTCCAAGGTCCTAGATGTTGGATCACAACACTACTATTTCACTAAGCGATCAATGCGATTGTGATGTTCAAGGGGCTTACTGGTAAACAAGTACAAATTGAACAGTACACAATGAATTATGTTGGGGGGTTTAAATAAATAGAAAAAGATCATCAAGGATTTGAGATAGTAAAACATGAACCCAAATTTATTTAATTTAGAAATCCAATTCAAATAATGAGCACCTTCCTATTTAACCAAACTATAGAACAATACAATTTATGAAATGATCCATACCATTGCATCCATTCAAAATGAAAATTTAGATCACACAACCATTCATCATTAGTTTTTTTACTTTCCAAGAATAAATATCACAAGCTCATTACCAAAATTAACAAATTGACAAATATTAAGAAACACCAATCACATATGATTCAAATAAAATGGTTTCAATTTCAGATTCTTCTAGTGATTTTCATCAAATAAGAAACATTTATGCAGAACAAGAACTAGCATACGAAAAACCATTGTTTATCAAACCATCATTGAGCTAAAACAACTTATGAAAACAAACTACTTCTATTAAAAACTTGTAAAGAGTGTCTGAGTGTATCTTGTTAGAAACCAAGATCAGACATGCAAACCTGAACACCTTCCACATAAGAGAAAACCAATGAAAAAGCTAAGCTTTGCATGAAATGTGCAAATTGATAATATTCAGAATTAAGAAATTACAATAAGAGAATTATTTTATAAAAGAAATGTATGCAACCCTAATGTTGACCTAAAAATAGCTCAACTAAATAAAACTTACTTATTAATTAAGTAAACTAATTATTACCTAAGAAAAACCTAAGTAAAGTTATGCAAGTGCAATTAAATATTAATTACACTAACACCCCCCCATAAGTGCAACTTAGGGAGACTAAAAAAGCATGCACCTAAAACTAAGATGAATGCAAGAAAACATGAATGGGTCTCGAAAACAAGGCCTGATCAGGTACCCATGTACAAATGCAATAATGAGGTAGAGAAGGAAAACCTAGCGGGACAAAGCCCCCCTACAATGAGAGGACTGTTGCAAAGAAGCACTGGAAGAACACTGTGGAGTAACACTAGAACCGCAATCCGGCAAGAAAGGAAAGATACTTTTGTCTACAAGAAACCATATCAGAATCATAATAATGCAACAACAGACCAGATGCCATGGAACACTCAAAAACACCAAATGGGAACAACCCTAGAATCCATAAAGCAACAGTAGATGATATGATGATAATAGAATCTGGAAGCCATGAATCTAGATGCCGATGCCAAATTGAGACTAAATTTTTTCCATGGGAACAAGTACCATAAAGACTCAGGAACATTAACCACAAATTTAGTGGCCCTCAAACTGAGATGGATCTGAAATGAATCTGATATGTGTCAAGCTAAGACAAAATATGGCCAAAAGAAACTAAGAAACTAGATTACAACCCATGTGATTTTTCATCAAAACACAATAAAGATCAAAGTGCATGCACACTCTAATCAGATTATTATGCAAGAAACCCCCGTGATGGAACTTTATATCAGTTCATTTATTAAAATACCCAATGATTGCAAAATGAGATAATTCCTAAACATGCATAGATAGAAAATAAAAATGGACCTCAGATCTGTGTAGAGGAATCAACCAAATTTCTAGTTCTGCAAGAATGGTGAAAAAAGGATCACCAAGTCAAAAGATATGCCCCCCGGAGTAAAAATAACATCATCTAAGTTCAAGGACCTGAAACTTAAATCTGGAACATAATCAGGAAAATCACATGCACCAATAGAACAGGCTTAGAACCAGCTTTCCAACGATATCTCGTTTGCAAAAAAATGACTCCATATGCAAAAGTTATGCCCGATTTGGTGAAAGTGCTCCAGAATGGCCAATTTGGCCTACAGGCAGCCTAGGGGGCTAAAAAAATTTTGGCCCCTGGTCCTATGCACGACCAGGGGCTAGCATGCAAGGGGTTGGGGTGGATCTCCTAATCCCCCATAGGACCTGCGGAGGTGCTAAGGTCGGCGCCAGGGGGCTGGGGAATAGCCCCTGGTCCTCAATAGAACAGTGCACAGAAGCAAAGAAGCCCGCGGGGGCTGAGCTAGGGCTAGCGACGATTGAAGGGGGAGCCACCGGCGGCGGTGGTGGGCCGGTGGCTGCTCGGCGGCGGATTTTTTCAGAACTAGGAGCACCGAAACCAATGCAAATTTTTTATTTTTTTGCATTTTTTCGATAAACATGCCTCGGGAAGCATGCTGGGGAGGCCGTACGGCCTCCCTCACAATTTTTTTTTGCCTTCCGGACCAACTTCAAAGAAATCAACAATTTGACAGGCGTTCCTAAGGGTTTTGGCTGCTGCGAACACGATGGTGATCTCCGTTTGTGCCCAAAGGGCCCAGAAAAATCAGCTTCCTCCAAAGCTTGCAAAAAATCACCGAAGTTGAAAACCTCACAAATTTTTTCAACGATGACCAAAATCAGAAAAATGAAATCCAATCCTGACTTTTTCCAGTGCTTTGAATCCAATGGTGAAGCCCAATCTAATCCAAGACGCCACTGAAATGAGCTCAAGGCATGAAATCCTCGAGGAACCCCGAATGAAGTCTGCAATGATTTTCTCCAAAATCTAAGAAGGGGTTGGAATGTCAAGGCTCTGATACCATGTTAGAAACCAAGATCGGACATGCAAACCTAAACACCTTCCATAGAAGAGAAAAACAATGAAAAAGTAGAGCTTTGCATGAAATGTGCAAAATGATAATATTTAGAATTAAGAAATTATAATATTATAAAGCAATGTATGCAACCCTAATGTTGACCTAAAAATAACTCAACTAAATAAAGCTTATTTATTAATTAAGTAAACTAATTATTACCTAAGAAAAACCTAAGTAAAGTTAGGCAAGTGCAATTAAATATTAATTACACTAATATATCTTGCATGAAAATTGTAAAAATAACTATAAAAGCTCAAATTATAATATTCAGGTAGCTAATCAGACTTCAATTAGCCAACCTTTACAATGAGGAGATAATTTTATAATATAGAAAAATATAACATTAATCTCTCCTATCAAAAATCAAGATCCATAAATTTGGGGTCCAAATCCTCAATTGTAGGGATGCCTAGTTAACACCAAGTATTTGTACTTGCTAAAAGTTGTAAGTGTTGAAAAGGGATGCCACATGCTTCCTTCATCAAAAATCAACTGCAAGTTATCTCTGACTTATCAAAACTGATCTAAAGTCACCCATCTTCTCAAAAATTATCATGACAATGTTGTTGCTCAAAAAAAGGTATCTGAAATAATTCTTTTATTTATCTCCCTCATGATGATATTCATCATAATTTTGAAAAATCTGTTTTAACACATCATCATCAGGTCCATTGACCTAGTCATCTTTGAAATTTGACTCTTCAAACCTCTTTTGCATTGTACATCAATTGCTTCCCTCAATTGGACAATGTTTGTGATGGTTCACTTCATGTCACATCTAATATCTAGCAATCTATCCATTAGAGTCAAATCAGCATTGCCTCCTTCCATTAATTTATCAAGTCTCTCCTCCCAAGCATCTTTTCTTTCCCCTAAGGATTTGAGTCTTTGACCAAGAGGTAGAGTTGTATCCATGAGCTTTGCAACAATGTTTTCAAATATACCTGCATTTTCCAATATCTCATGAATACCTTGAAGCATATGTATCCTTTGTTCACCGAAATTATGCATTTTGAAAACATATACATTAATAGACTTAGAAATATATTCAGGATTCTCATGACCCAAAATCTATGATTTGATCAACTCTTCTTCAAAAAAATTCTCAATTACTTTGAGCTTTCCCAAATAATGTTTAAGCTTCTCCCCTTCTTCCCACCATTTCCTTATAGATTATTTTATTATTTTAACCAAAGACAAACTTGCACGATAATGTTTGAAACCTTCAGCTAAATGCTTATCTATGTCAGACTTGAAAATATTAAACCAATTATCAAACTAGGTAGCCTTTTTCTTCATTTCAGTTAAATCTTTTATTTATTTTCTTCTCATTAAAATAGGAGCTTCTAAAATTGTTGGGGGCTCTAATGTAGAAGTAGTTAACTCCTTCAAGAAATTATTTACCTATTACAGTTGAGGTTTAAGTTCATCTTTTTCCTAGTTATCTTTTATTAACTTGGACTTGGTGGTGGTGGAAACAATATCAATCAAATTCATTTCCTAAAGTCTAGTATGATTCCCTAGATTGGTAGTGCTTATTTGATAATCATTAGCTTGCAATTCTCTAAAATATTTATCAGCAGTCGAGGTGGAAATCTCAAAAATTATATCCCCTTCATCTATTAATTTTGTAAAGTGGACAATATGGGATTTATTTTTAGGTCTGACCTTCTCATTTTCCTTTATCATATCATCCCAAACTATAGGTTGAGCCTGAACTTGTTGTCTCTTCTCCAAATTCAACTTGAGCCAAGCGAGAGCAGTTGGTTGAGAAGTTACCTATTGAACACTAGGTGGTGTTGAAGGAAGAAGTGTAGAAGTAGTTTCTACAATGTTCTATTGGGAAGAAGCCTTTTGTTGGTATTCTTGTTCTTTTCGTAACCTTTCTTGTTCCAACCTTTCATTTTGGACCTTGATTTCTTCTATTTTTCTTATCTCTTCCTCTCTCTCAACATCCTCTTCTTCGTCTCTTAGTCTCCGCAATTCCAATTCCTTTGCCTTCAATTCCTCCATATCAACCTTTTCTCTTTCAGCCTTCTTCAATGCCTCAGTTGCTTCTCTTTCTCTAGTTATCTCTTTATCCTTTATTTTTCATTCTTCCTCAGTAGCTAACTCTTCTTGAACCTATTTTTCAGACGCTTCCTTTTCCTAGGCTAGCTCTTCCATATTCTTTCGTTGTTCTTCTTCTTCTTGAGCTGATTTCCTAGAAACTAACCTCTAAGAACTTTCCAACAACTCCTCCTACTCCTTTTCAGTTAGAACCTCATTCAGGTCCAATTGTTCACTATATAGACTTCTAGTTTCAAACCCAGTTCCTTCTTCACCTGGGTCTTTCTCCACCTTATTTAAATATTCCTCCCTTTTGTGTCTTTCTCCTTCTTGAGATGGATGATTCTATTACATCACTTACTAGAGCCTTCTCCTTCTCAACAATTTTTGTTCTTGATGTTGATGGTGTAGTAATGGGGTTCTCTTCAATAGTTTGTTCCCTTGGGTATACCATGGATAAAGGCATGGCACCAAAAATTGAAACAACTCCCACAACACATACCTCATAAGTTATTTTAGCCTTCTTCAAGGCATCATTAATTTTCTACAATGAAGTATCTTCTTCTACTGAGGTGGGATCTTCTATTGATGCCTCTATTGTTGTAACCCATTTATTTAATCTCTTGTATTGTTGTTTTATTTCTATGGTGGAAACAGGTTCACTACTAGAACTTCTTTTCTTGGAAACTTGCACTCTCGGTTGCTTGAGGTAGACGTTCAACCATTTCTTGCTTCTTTCCAAAACTTCTTGTGTCTTTGGATAAATCTTGGTTACCTCCTTCACCATCCAATTGATGGGATCTAGGTCATTTGTGCCTACTTGGTCTATTTCTTAATGAGGATCCAAAGTGATGACATAATCAATGATATTATTTGGAATTTCTATAATGACTTCAAAGTCCTTCATCTAGGGAATTGTTAACATTTCATACCCCCTTTTCCTTACCTCAAATTTGTCTTGAAAATTGGGCCAAAAATATTTTGGAAATGGCATGTGAAGAGGAAACTATGAAGCATACACTGATACATTTTGACTCAAATTCCGACGAAAGTTCGTTGGAATTTTGATGAACTTTTGTCAGAATTATTTCGTTGATTTTCCGACAAACTTTGAAAAGTTGAAATTTTGAACCAACAAACAATTTGAGTCAAAATGTATGAGTGATAAAGACCATACATCTTCCTCTTAGGATCAAAGTTCTTCCTTGAAGTGTGGTGTTTGAAGTTCAAGGCCTGGAATTCTTCTATTGCTATATTGTCCACTGTGGAGGAATTACAAGAATAGAATCTGAATTCCATGGAGAAAGAAAGGAAAATAGCTTTGTTCTATGTAGAAAAGATTGCATTTACTTCAGCTACTTGATGGGAAAATTCCATTATGAATCACCTCTCATTTTAGCTCCCCGACAATTTAAATGGGTGATCTTCAAATCCGAACAATTTGATATAGGTAGACTTGGAGTTTTGGATAAACCAATAACCCCAAGGTTCAATGAATTCCATCACTTCTTGAGATAATCTAAAACCAGCGTCACCTATTAGTTGATTAATAACCACATACAAAAATGCATCAATAACCCTTTTGAAATGATGCTCTGCTTCTTTAAGCTATAATTGGTCATAATATTCCCATACTTTCTTCTGATCTAGGCCACTATCCAAAGACCCTTTAGTATTTAGCAATGGGAACTAACCCATCTTTGTAGCACAATTAATAACACATGAATTCATATAAAATGTCTTGGTTTTAACCACTTTTAACAATTGATCATGAATGTTAATTGAAATAATTTGTGCCCAATCCAGATACTGTTTTCCATCAAGGATAAGTTGAATAAAAGGAAACATCCAATATTCAAAGCTACTGGAATTCTTCTTCCCAAACACTCGTGACAACAATTTGATTATGTCACCAACCTGACTTGAGAAATCAAACCTCTTAAACTTAGGTGGCACTTTCTTCACTGAATTCTTCTATATTTTTTACCACCTCTTATTCATTAGCATTTTATTCCCCTCCTCATCTTGTGTCCAGTGTGCAAGTGCTTCATCTTTAGACATGATTTTGGGGTTAGGATGAGGAGGTGGATCAAAGACTAGCCTAATGATTGAAGGAGTTAGGTCAATAATTACATTTCCTTGTACATCAATACACTACCTTTGATTTGGGTTGTAGGTTTGTGCAGTAGCTAGAATGAACTCAGGGAATTGTATAGAGATAAGGAATAAGTATACATGTGCTAATCTTGAGTTAGAAATCATTTTAGCTCTTAGGGTAGCATTTGGTGAGAAAGTGTCTTTCCAAAATTGATCTAAATCCAAGTGTCCAACCAATGTATATGTGATATTCATTACTTCAGAGCCAAACTTAGATGGCACTAGGTTTCCTTCAAACTTGTATTTCATTGTGATCGAGATCTCTTTTGGCTCTAATCTTTTAGGCTTCTACCCTTTTGATGTTCCTTCTGAGGGAACTTCTTCCTTTGAAGATGAAATTTATTAATTCTCCTACAACACTGACAATTATTAGGATAAGAAAAGATATCTGAAGAATAATCATAAGAATTCATATTGTATCATCATTCATTCAAGATAAACTGTCATTTAATCAAGTTAGTTCAAACTCTTTGGGTCTCGAGTTCGGGATGAAACCAAGACCCTGACCATTTAATCACAAATTGAACACTATCAGAAGTCAGGATTGGGTCCTGACTTGACACCTACACCTTGGAATAATGGTATACATGATAAATTTCCATGACCCAATCCCACAGTACATTCAGAAATCAAGATTGGGTTTTGACTTGATAGTGGAACTTGGAAGACTCACCTTGGAAAAGATCTTATCCGAGTTATGATCTTGACAACCTATCAGGAGTCAGAATCGGGCTAAAATTTGAACCAAAAAAATGAAAGCAAATGTTGAAGTAATACTCTAAGTTTTGATCCCAACAACCTATCGGGAATAAAAATTGAGAGTTTTCCATGAAAGTGGTCCTTTGCAAAAATTGAAGAAGTCTTGGTAGTATCCTAGGTTTCGATCCTGATAACATATCGAGAGTCAAAATTGGGAGTTTGTGAGGAACCTGATGACTGATATATAACTTAGGACAAGTTGACTCTGAGTTTTGACTCCAACTATAGTATTTTGGAAATCGAAATCAAAACAACACAAAGTCAATGAACTCAAAAATTATTCTAAAGGTTGGTGTCAGTCTGAGATCAGATGCCAACTATAGTTCAGAAATTGGAATCGGATCAAATGATGAGCCTAGACTACACTAGATGGTGAAAATTTCGGTGTCACTCTGGCACCTGATTCCAACATGAATGCGAGATCAGGTATTTGAAATAGAATATACAAGTCCGAACGCAAAAAAATATGATTCTTTTTTGCACAATGCCTTCAAAATCGGGTGGTGGTAAGGATTACAATTTCTCAAAGCATGGTTTTAGTGAAAAAGAAGGCATGAGGAAGGGTAGAAAATCCCATGATAAAAAAAAAAAAACCAAAAATCTTTGGAAAACCAATGCCCAAAAACCCCAAAAATAAAAACAAGGAAAAATGAATCAAAAGGGTTTAAAAACAACAAAAAGAAAGAAAAAAGAACAAAACACACAAACTGGTACAAAGAAATGGAAAAGAGAAAACCATAGAATGTGCGAACATGCAAGAAATCCCAAAATGAAGGAGAAAACAAAAGAACACCTGCCTTCAACCACAACCAAGAATTTTGATAGCACAAAATAAAATCATAGCTCACATCTAAACCCTATCTCTCAGCGCCGCTCTGGTTCATTTCTTCAAAATGCAAAAATAAGAATTATATAAAATTGAAGAAAAACAAGAATAAAAACTCATTCACACACGTGAATGGTTAGACATTAATGTGGGTTGGTTGGGCCTCAGGATCTGGGTAGGTATCATTAATGTAGGGTTGCGAGAAGGAAGAAAAGTAGGGGTCAGGGTTGGGATATGAACAAGACCAATCCTTCAATAGGTTCAAAGTTTGGTTGATGATCTGATGTCCAAAACCCAAAAAACAAACAAGCAAAAATGGGGCTTGGGATCAGGACATGGGATGAAACCAGAACTTTGTAAAGTTCCAATGTCAAACATGGTCTGAAATTCAAAACCCAAAAAATGAAAAAAATTAAGAAATTAGGATCAGGTTAGAAACATGGACAAGAACATTTTAAGTTCTTGGTTTAATTTTTGATCTGACACTTGATTCCGACATAGGTAAAACCTACAAGGGAAGAAAATGGAGGTCAAGATCGGGTCTTCACCAAAGACTTACACCTTGAAGGGTGTAAGGAAATGGTTTCAATCCAATACACAACCCTGACATATAAAGAAAAAGACAAGGCAAGGGACATGGATCAAAATCAAAACATAGACATATACTTTTACTTTGCAAAGTAACAAGTTTCAGCGCCGACTTGATACCCAAACCTGAAAAACAAACAAAACAAGGACTTAGGAGAAAAATAAATAAATCCTAATTCCTGAACAAGAACACCAAGGATAAAGGAAACAAAAGGGGGACCCATTTTGATTAAAAAAAATGGGGTAGTTATGTAAGGCATAATAAAACCACTACAAAATTCTCAAGGATTGATCTAATCATATTTTCCAATTTAATAGAATTAAAAGAATAGTTTATCTTCAATATTAGTCCACATTTTTGTCCAAAATTTTTGGCTCTATTTCTTTTCACTTAGGAATCTCTCGTGTTCTCTAGTTTCTTTTCATCATCACTCACCTCACTACTTTCAACCCTTCTACATATAGCCACTACACCTTTCACAAGTTTACGCCCCTAGATTGACATTTAAACCAAACTGAATTTAGTTGTTAAACATTAAATCTTTGTCATTATTTATCCCCATTTTTTGAGAGAGGTGTCAAAGGCATGTTATCTTGGTGAGTTGAGCTAGGACCAATTCATTAGGATGAAATCTTGTGAAACTGCTACCCTTAGCTAGGTGATTAGTCTTAATTTTTGTTGTTTTAAATCATATAGATACATGGTTTGAGTTTGTAGGTAGATCTTAGAAGGTAAAACAATTTATATATCCACACTAGCTATTATGAGTCAATTTATAGGTAAAGAAGTAATTTTGAAGAAACAAGAGAAAAAACATAAAAATGTTGCATTTTCAAGGTAGTTCAAATACATCAATTTTAAATTTAAAAACCAGAGAAGGAAGAGATGGGGAAATTGCACTGACACAAGGTGATTTTTTTATATTCCCTCTACCTAAAGAATGCAACTTAGATTATCATGATATTCCCTTACCATTGTCACAAGCATGTACAAATCTTATTCCTATAACTAAGAAAGAACAAATAATTGATGAATTTTTAGAGGGACAATGGATTTTTGAAAATGAATCCATAGATGAAGATTTGACCATTTCTTGTTTGATTTGTTGGAAGGAAGAATATAAGTTCACATGCCAAGCTGATCAAGAGGATGTGGTGAAGGATATTGATGCTATAAGTGAGACTCAACATGACAATGGTGGAAGTGTATAAGTCTTATTTGTAACTCAAGGTAAACTTCACACATCAAATTGGGAAGGTCGAGGTATGTATAATGATTTTGAAATGTCTTAGAATTATTTTGGATTTGAAAGACAATATGTTTCTTCACAAAATTCTTCCCCATATAGTATGTATCGTGAATGGCAACAATCCCCATGCTACCAAGAATGGAAAAATAAATTCTCACAACAACCACAACACCAATCATTACCATCTCCATTATATAGTCCTACTTAATCCCACCCACTCTATATCCACACCAAATTTTACAACTTTAATTATCCCATTCATATCACCCACCATCCACTGCAACATATCCACTAAGGGAAATTGTAATTCCTAATAAATTATTATTATCTAATAAGATGGTTCAATCTACATATAATAATGAGGTTTCAATGTTCCCTTTACATTTCATTAATGTGCATGAAACTGGTAAATCATAATTGCAATCTATTCATATAACTAAAGGATGTGATTTTGGTCTAATTGAATTAGAAGAACAATATGATTACTTAAAAGATACTCAATTTATTTATTCTTATCTAATTAGAAAAACACAACCTTTCAAGGGAATTTACACACAAATGAATATATTTCAATTTGAGTCTAATTTTACCATTGAACTCATAAATGTGTGTGTTGAATTTAATCATACAATAAGAAATGGTAACCTATATGCCTTAATATTTCAATATTTTTGTGAGATACATAATTACACCCTACAAGATCTCATTTATAATTTTTTTTATATTCAAACGTCTAAATCTTGGGAAACCTATGGGAAAAATACGTATTCCTCACACACTTGTTCATCTAGGTCCAATGATAAATGTTATTCATACACTTAGATAAAATATGGTTTATATGCATTAATGACCATACTAAACATGTTATGACTGGATGATCATTCATTAAAGCTATAATATATTGAATGTCTTTATTAATTATTTGGATTATTCTAATACCCTCATGATTTTATAATGTGAAATTAAATTAGTGGTGAATCGATTGAATTTTGGAAATATTTGGTTGATTGTTCATTGAACAAGGCTCAAGGTATTCTTAAATATGTCACTATATTTATTCATTTTTTTTATTATCTTGATGTTATCATTCCCTTGCAGCATGAAGTTAAGTTGGTGGGGGGGGGGGGGGGCCCTTGAATTTTGATGATTCTTGGTTGATTTCTAATAATCCATCATTGATTATTTATTTGGTGCTTCTAATAATACCATTGTGTACAATACTTGAACCAAATAAAGGTACAAATTCTTGTGTTAATTGGAATTGATATTATGTCTACACAAGTATTCATTGTAATAATATTCATCCATTTTATTATTATCAAGTATTTATTCATATTAATAACTCTACCCTTCATTTACAAAAATGACTTAGCTACTTAATGGTGGAGTTATTAAATGGATGATATTGCATTATTATACTTGATATGCTTGGTCATCAGAATATAGTTACAAGTCTTTTATCATGGTGGCCTGATACCTCTACATCAATACCAATTGATGATGCTTATCTACATGAGCATCCAAAGACACACCTTGTTGGCCTTGCTAACTAGATGGTGAAAATAAATTTTCCTTTATGCTTCATTCTTGGATATCACCAAAGGATTATTGGGAAACATTTTCAACAGTCATGTAACCAAGTTCTCTTATGTACCATCCTTGATACTAGACCATGTGAAGGAAAATATACAACTTGGTGTCTAAAGAACCCTGAATCTTGCAGTACTATGTTCTTGGATAATTATTCACAATTCACACATCCAGAGATAACTTGAAGACATGAAAAAGGAGCTTGAGCATATTGCAAATTATCATACTTCATCATAAGGATTGACTCATTCACCTATCCATAGCTATATGGAAATAATGGATAAGTTGAGAGACTATAGTTGGTCTTTCACTACATAGCCTTATCTTTGAAAGATTACTTCTATTGTAAGTAATTCTTTCCACCAAGTGACTGGGCATGTATTCAAAATTTCTACACTCAGATTCCAAATATGGTGGTATGAGCTAAATGGATCAAGATTTTTTGTAGAAATTTTGTTATAAGAATATGTGTGGTCCATCTTGATGAAGGTGTATTTATTCTATTGGTTATCATTTCAAGTTCTACATGCACCCAATTTCATCAATGACTTTCATTGAAGGCCTTCCAAAGTAATTCCATGTTTTGGATGGTATCAATTCTACATACAATGAGAGTCTCATTTCTTTGGTCATTATATGCAATTTACCAAGAAGAAAAAAATGAAAAAAATGAAAAAAATGAAAAATAATTAAAAAAAAATTCTAACAATGGAAACCTTTGGGCATTGTTAGACAACTACAATTTGAAAACCAGTTTCTTGTGAATTGTAGTTACATAAAATTCTTAGGGGTGAAATCTATTTTCACAACTATACTAAGTGGTAAGTGATTGAAAACTGGCTTGCCAACGATCACTTGTCATTATCAAAATAAAAATAAAAATGATAAAAGAAAAAAATGAAAAAATGAATATATATATATATATATATATATTTGTGCTCTTTCTATGAGCTAGCTATTTTTTAGGTACAATATGTTGCCTCAATGGTTGTTTGAGTACCTCTATGACCTCATTTTCTCACTTATGTAGCTATGGTCAAATTTGTCATGGTCAACATAACTATGATCATCTGTAGCATGAGTTCCACATTCAGTTGAGGTATTAGGAAGAATGAAGAGAGAATCCAAGATACCCTCAGTATGTTCCATTGTACTTCATATCAAGAGAGATATAAAAATTTAATGTACCTCAATTCTTGTCGTAGCCTTTGGTTCCTTCTTGGAGATTCGCAGTTGCTTCAATCTTTTGGCCAGCAGACCTTGGCATACATGGACACACAAGCTGGTAAAACAATCGACTTTATTTTTCATTATTTTATCTCTTAACTTTATTAATATTCCTTATTATATTAATTCATATAAGTAGCATTCCTACTTATCCACTTCTTGTTTCCCGAGAACTGTCAACCCTTTAAGTTGGGGGGAGGTATGCCATCCTTATTATCTATCTTTTCACCCATCATTATCCTTAAGTAACCCATAATAGTACCCATATATTCTCTCATAATCATTAAAACTATCTCTTATTTCACCCATTTCACATAGCTCATGCATATGGAATTATAGGATTTCAAGAAAATAATTCTATGAAAAAATGCCAATGCAAACAAAAAAAAAAAAGTGATGAAAAAAAGAAAGAAAAATAGCTATGAATATTGAAAAAAATGAAAATAAAATAAATTGGAAAACAAAAGAAAATCCATGACAACTGATATGTGGAAGATCCATAGGAAAATTGAAGGTAACTATGATGATCTATAATAGAAGGCACAATCAATTGATTATGATCGTAGTTACCAGTCCAAATCACAACCTCTCGATAAGAAAGATTGCACAAGGAAATGCAATATGCTAAGTTGGGGGGAATGATGAGAGCCAATTATGTTCTATTTTACCATATTTTATCCTGTTTCATATGCCTTCATACCCATTGCCACATTCCATTTTTGTTCCATATCATACCATTTTATGTTGCATATGATTTAATATACATAAGTAATATTTAATTTAGTTTTTATATGAAATATATGAATAATGAGTATTGGATTGTATTTACTAATATTTTCTTCTATTATGTTAAGAAAATAAATCTTTCAAATGTCTAATTTAAGGATGCACATCTTCTTGTCACATGCACATAGACTTCCCATCTCCTGCACAGACTTCTTGTCACCTACACAATGGCAAATAATTTCAGCTATTAATTTCATTTTACATAATTATTTATTGTGATACTCATATGGCTGAAATAGAATGTATTATTTGTTGTTGTAACTAATAAAATTATGATGAATGGAGGAAAAAAAATAGGTATTTAAATGGTACAAAACATCCTATTTTTATGGCTAGTTTTATTCCAACCCACAAGCCATAAAAGACAACAAGAGAATAGGAGCAAATGCAACAAAATAGGTTTGAAAAAAAATATAATAGGTGGCATGGAAAAACATCCATAATATTAGAAAAATAATGCAACAAATCTACATGTAGAAATAAGAGGAAGGGTGCAAGAATAGTAAAACAACTTGTAATTTATTTCATGCATTATAAGGAAACGTAATAGCTATAAAGGAGGGTGAATTAGTATTTTTTAAAGGAGTACAACATAGGAGAATAGAAAGGAAAAATTTGGATTTTTTTTATAAATAAATAAAAATTCTCACATGATCAAATCTGTGTAGAAGAAAGCTTTAAATTCCATCACTTGGTGGATTGATGAGGCAGGGCCCACTGCTCGAAATGCTGGTGATTTTTGTAACTTTATTTTTTTAGTAATACGTGTTTCATTTATGATTTGATTAAATATATTTATGCATTATTTTCCATTTGTTATTTATGATTTAATGATCTTTGTCTGCTTTCATTTTTTCTTTATATTGCATTTTTTATAAAATTTGATCATTGTAAGTTCTGGAATTATTATAAACTATTGTTATTGTGCAAACTATCATAGTTCATGTTGTAGTTACTATGCAGATTGTTGCTACCATAGATATTATGTAGAATATTCTTGTCACAGTTACTATACAGACTGTTACAGTTCCTATTGTAGTTATTATATAGATTGTTAACGATTCCTGCCATAGTTCTTGTCACAATTCCTATTAGAAAGGAATAATAAGAAAGTTAGAGAAGATTTTCATTATAGGTGTTCTTTTGTGTGTTTTAGCTACATTTCATCCCCACTCATCTCACTACTTTCAGCCCTTGTGCATATAGTCATGACACCTTTAATGAGCTTATGATCCCCGGACTAACACTTAGATCGAGTTGAATCCAGTTTATTCTTTACCCAAATTTTGGCCTATCATTTTGGTATCATTATCGGGGAGAGATGTCAAAGGTCTATTAGCATGGTGAGTTGAGTTAGGACCAATGCATTAGGATGAAATCCCATGCAATTTCTAGCCTTGCCTAGGTGATTAGTCCTAATTTGCATTGTTTAAATCATATAGATGCATGATTGGAAATTTCTAGGTAGATCTTAGAAGATAAAATAATTTATATTCACACTAGTTGTTTTGAGTCAATTGATAAGTAAATAAGTAATTTTGAAGAAACAAGAAAAAAAACCATAAAAATGTTGCATTTTCAAGGTAGTTCAAACACATCAATTTTAAATTTAAAAACTAAAAAAGAAATTAGTGGGGAAATCACACTGACACAAGGTGATGTTTTTATATTCCCTCTACCTAAATAATGCAACTTAGATTATCATGATTATCCCTTACCATTGTCACAAGCATGTACAAATCTTATTCCTATAACTAAGCAAGAACAAATAATTGATGAATTTTTAGAGGGCACATGCCAAGTTGATCAAGAGGATTTGGTGAAGGAGATAGATTCTATAAGTGAGACTCAACATGAAAAAGGTGGAAGTGAACAAGTCTTCTTTGTAACTCAAGGACAACTTCACACATCAAATTGGGAAGGTCAAGGTATGCATAATGATTTTGAAATATCTTATAATTATATTGGATTAGAAAGACAATATGTTTCTTCACAAAATGGTTCCCTATCTAGTATGTATGGTGAATGGAAATAATCCCCATACTACCAAGAATGGTAAAATAAATTCTCACAACAACCAAAACACCCATCATTGCCATCTCCATTATACCCATCCTACTTAATCCCACCCACTCTATATCCACAAAAAATTTTACCATTTTATTATCACATTCATATCACCCACCATCCACTGCAACATATGCACTAAGGAATATTTCAATTCCTAAAAAAATATTATTATCTAATAAGGTGGTTCAATCTGCATATAATAATGTGATTTCAATGATCCCTTTACATTTCATTAATATGCATGAAATTGGTGAATCATAATTACAATCTATTCACACAACTAAAGTATGTGATTTTGTTCTAACTGAATTAGAGGAACAATATGATCAATTAAAAGATAATCAATTTTTTTATTCTTATCTAGTTAACAAATCAAAAAAACTAGAAAGAATTCACACACATATGAATATATTTCAATATGAGTCTAATTTTACCATTAAAATCATAAATGTGTGTTGAAATTAATCATGAAATAAGAAATGGTGAACTATATGCCTTAATAATTCAAGATTTGTGTGAGATACATAATGAAATCCTACAAGATCTATCATTTATAAATGTTTTCACATCCAAACATTTAGATCTGTGGAGACCTATGGTAAAAATGTGTATTCCTCACACACTTATTGATTTAGTTCTACCAATAATTAATTGATTAAGAACAACTAGATGAGTTGGAATGCATTAATGACCTACTACGAATGACTGATCATTCATTAAAGGTCTAAAATATTAAATATTTCTTTATCCGCCTACCCTCATGATTTTACAATGTGAAATTAAGCTGTGGGGAAATCCATTTTGGAAATATTTGGATGATTTTTCATTGAACAAGGTACAAGGTATTCTTAAATATGTCACTATATTTATTCATTCTTTATATTATCTTAGTGATATGATTCCCTTGTAGTATGAAGTAAAGTTGTGGGGGGGAATCCCTTGAATTTTGATGATTCTTGGTTGATTTCTAATAAAACATCATTGATTGTTTCAATTGTATTTCTAATAGAACCAATTGTATGATACTTGGAAAAAATAAAGGTATACATTATTTTGTTAATTGGTATTGATATTATGTCTATACAAGCATTCATTATAATAATATTCATCCATTTTATTATTATCAATCATTTATTCATATTAATAACTCTACCCTTTATTTAAAAAAATGACTTAACTACTTATTAATGGTAGAGTTATCAAATGGATGATATTGCATTAATATAATTTATATTCTTGGTCATGAGAATATAGGTACAAGTATCTCATCATGGTTACTTGACACCTTTTCACCAATACTATTTGATGATGCTTCTCTACATGAGCATCCATAGACATTTTTGGCCTTGTCGTTGCACCAAAAGATCGACCTGTCAATGCCCGATACAAACCAAAGTTAAGATCCATGAGAGGTGGTTAAACCATGTCATGAATCCAAAGATTCATGCTGAAAAACCAAGGAGACCAAGGGTGAACACCTTGCAACAATCCACCCCAGTGCAAGTGAGGGATTCAAACCTGTGACCAGCTCTGATACCAATTGTTGGCCTTGTCGTTGCACCAAAATATTGACCTATCAATGCCTAATACAAGCTAGATTTAAGATCCATGGGAGGTGGTTAAACCATGTCATGAATCCTAAGCGTTGTGCTTAACAACCAAGGAGACCAAGGGCGCACACCTTGCAATAGACATAACTTGTTGGACTTGCTACCTAGATGGTGAAAAACAATTTTCCTTTGTGTTTCATTCTTAGAGATTACAAGAGGATTATTGGGAAACATGTTCAACACTCATGGATACTAATTATCTTATATACCATCCTTGATACCACACCATGCAGAGGAAAATATGCAACTTGATGTCTAAGAATCCTGAATCTTGTAGTGTTATGTTGTTGGATAATTCTTCACAAGTCACACATCCAAAGATAACTTGAAGACATGAACAAGGAATTAAGAATATTCTAATGTAAATAATTGTATTTCATCATAAGGATTGACTCATCCACCTATCCATAGCTATATGGAAATATCAGATAAATTGAGAGACTACCATTGGTCTTTCACTACATAGCCTTATCTTTGAAAGATTGCTTCTTTTGTGAGTAATTCTTTCAGCCAAGTGAGTGGGAATATATCCCAAAGTTCTATAGTCACCTTTCAAATATAGTGGCATGAGCTAAATAAGATCAAAATTTCTTGTAGCAATAGTGCTATGAGATATGCATAATCTATCTTCCTGAAGGTATATTCTTATTATTGCTCATCATTTTAAGAGCTACATGTAATTGAGTTTCATTAATGACTTTTTGTGGGGTCATAGAAGGAACTCGGGTTTTGGATGGTTTCACATCAAATTCCATATGATATTTTCCTTCTCTTTAGTCATTATATATAGGTTATCTAGAAAAATGAAAATAAAATGAAAAAGATGAAAAAAAGTGAAGAAAGCAATAAATCCTAACAATGAAAACCTTCGGGCATTGTTAGACAGCTACAATTTGAAAACTAGTTTTTGGTAGATTGTAGTTGAATAAAATTCTTAGCTGTGAAAACTATTTCACAACACCAATAAGAAGTAAGTGATTGAAAACTAGCTTGCCAATGATTACTTATAATTATCAAAGTTGAAAAAGAAAAAAGAGAAAATAAATAAATTTTTTGTGTTCTTTCTATGAGCTAATTATTTAGTAGGTACACTATGTTGTTGCAATGGTTGTTTGAGTACCTCTAGCACCTCCTATTTCTCACTTATGTATCTATGCTCAAATTTTATCATGGTTAGCATACCCGTGATTATCTGTAGCATGAGTTCCACATTCAGTTGAGGTGTTAGGAAGAATGATGAGATAATCCAAGCTACCATTAGTATGTTCCATTGTGCTTCATAGCAAGAGAAATCTTTCATGTGCCTCAATTCCTATTGCATCGTTTGGTTCCTTCTTGGTGATTCAAATTTGTTGAGATATTTTGGCTACCATACCTTGACATAAATGGACATGCAAGTTGGTAAGAAAATCGATTTTATTTTTCATTATTTTATCTCTTAACTTTATTAATACTCCTTATTAAATTAATCATATAAGCAACATTCCTACCTATCCTCTTCTTATTGCCTGAGGGTGGTCAACCCTTTGAGTTAGGGGGGAGGTATTCCATCCTTATTATATATATTTTCACCCATCATAGTATCCATATTGTCTCTCATAATCATTCAAATTATCTCTCATTTCACCCATTTCACATAGCTCATGCATATGGAATTATAACATTTCCAAAAATAATGCTATGAAAAAATACAAAAAAAATAAATGAGAAAATAAAAAAGTGATGAAAAAACAAACAAAAGAGGTATGAATATTGACAAAAATAATAAGATTGCAACCTATGAATAATAAGATTTCACAAGGAAATGCAATATGCTTAGTTGGGGGGAATTATGAGAGCCAATTATGTTCTATTTTATTCCATATTTTATCCTATTTGATACACCTTCATACCCATTACCACATTCCATTTCAATTCCATAACATACCAATTTAGCATTTTATGTTGCATATGATTTAATATATATAGGTAATAGTTGATTTAGTTTTTAGATGAAATATATGAATAATGAATATTGTATTGTATTTACTAATCTTTGATTCTATTATGTTAATAAAATAATTCTTTCAACATTTCGATTTAATGATGCAAATCTTCTTATCACCTACACGCAAACTTCCTATCACCTGCACACAATCTTCCTATCACCAGCACACAAAATTCTTTTCACCTACACAACAACAAATAATTTCAGCTATTAATTTTATTTTAAATAATTATTTATTGTGCTACTCACATGACATGAAATATCATGTATTATTTTCTATTGTAACTAATAAAATTATGATGAATAGAGGAAAAAAATAGCTATTTTTATGGCTATTTTTATTCCAAACCACAAGCCATAAATAATGTCATAAGAGGTGGCAAGAGAATATGAGAAAATGCTAGAAAACAGGTCTACAAAAAATATAATAGGTGGTGTGGAAAACCATATGCATAATATTAGAAAAATAATGTAACAAAATTAAATGTGGAAATAAGAGGAAGGGCGTGAGAATAGTAAATAGCTTGCAAGTTTGTTTCACGCCTTATAAGGCAATGTAATAGCTATAAAGGAGGGAGTACAACATAAGAGAATAGAAGGAAAATTTTGTAACATTTTTATAAATAAATAAAACTTCTCGCATGATCAAATCCATGTAGAATAATGCTTTATATTCCATCACTTGGAGGACTGAGGAGGTAGGGCCCACTACTTATAATGTTGGTGACTTCTGTAATTTAATTATTCTAGTAATGTGTGCTTCATTTATGATTTTATTAAATCTATTTAAACATTATTTTCCATTTGTTTTTTATGATTTAATGATCTCTATTATCTTCCATTTCTACTTTATATTGAATTGTTATTTTAAAATATAATCATTGTAAGTTTTGGAATTATTATAAACTACTATTACTATGCAAACTATTACAGTTCATGCTGCAGTTACTGTGTAGATTGTTCCTATTGTAGTTATTGTGCAAAATTTTCTTATCACAGTTACTTTGTATACTGTTACAGTTCCTGTCACAAGTATTGTACAGACTATTAATAGTTCCTATCACAGTTAGTAGTTTCAATCGTAGTTAACAGTCCCTACCACAATTCCTATCATAGTTCCTATTAGAAAGGGAAAATAAGAAAGTTAGAGGAGATTTTCATTATAGGTTCTCTTTTTTATTTTTTTGCTACATTTCACTACCTACAACCCTTTTGCATATAGCCATGGCACCTTTCATGAGCTTGCAATCCTTGAATCAACACTTGGACCAAGTTGAATCCAGTTTATTCTTTACCCTAGTTTTGGCCTATCAGCTCCCACACTTATCTTTCATATATCTAGATTTTAACTTATCCTCTTTTTTGTAACTCATGTCCATGGAAAGTATTTCTCTAAAAAATGGAAGGTATTATTTTTGAACATCTACTAGACCACTCAATTCATGAAGCCTTGCTACAATCATAAAATGTCTCTTTTCCTTAAGATATAGATTAAGAAACACAAGCATTGAATTTGTGAACTTAAAGACTGTATCATATTGTTCAAGATGCAAAT
This sequence comes from Sequoiadendron giganteum, assembly GCA_007115665.2. NCBI lineage: Eukaryota > Viridiplantae > Streptophyta > Pinopsida > Cupressales > Cupressaceae > Sequoiadendron > Sequoiadendron giganteum. Next base: position 195,216,419 of record CM021108.1, read on the forward strand.
CAATCTCATGTAAAAATTTGATGGTATAAGTTTTAAAGCAACATTTCTCTCTCTTATCAACCCTTCTGAACCTTTTGACTACAACTATAGGAAAACTATAGGTTATAGGGTTTATATCTTGTTATCTCCTAATCAAATCTTAGCATAGAGACTTTGTTATTATTTGTTTGTATATTATCTTGTTGACAAGAACAAGGACTTTCATAAGGAAACAAGAAAACTTTCTTAAAAGATTTAAACCATATCAAAAATCCCTAACAACACAACCAAATTTCATACCTGATGAAACATGGGAATAAAGACATGACTTGCAATGTGGGTGTAGCCTAAATAAACTCCTGAAATTCTCCATTTTCCTTGCTATGTGTGATATCTCCTTTATTTTATGCAATGTTCATTATCATCTCTGATTACCATGTTGCAAAGTGGGTCAATATCAATTTGGAGCTTCAACAATGTGCCCTATCTTTCAAGTTTGGTTTCCTTCACTCCTTCAATGCCACTATGTAGCTTGTTCAATGTCATGAAACTAAAACCATAGTCTCTATTCCAATGTGGGTGTAGACTAAAATCTTCAAGAGAAATAAACTTAATATTTTCCCCCCATTTCTTACTTTAGCATTGGAAGAGGTAGTGACCTTTTGAATTTTTCCTCTTTCACATTATAAAACTTAAATATGGCCCAAAACTTTGTAATTCTCATCTTATATTTTTCTCATTCAATTTTGGCTATATTTAGCTTTATGAAAAACCCCTTTTTTTAATTTCCAAATATCATTTGACTCAAAAGATATCAACAGTTACTATGTACCCAAATTAATTGTTCCAAAAAATGAAATGTAACATCTTTCCTCCCTTATAAAAGTCACCATCCTTTATGGATTAGCTAAAACTAGTATCAAAAGCTATACATAACAATAAAAATTGTTTAAATTTAATAAAATAAATGAGGAAAATCTTGTTGAAATTATTCATAATTGTTCCATTTAGCACTATTCTTGAGTACTATTCCCACTAGACCTTGTACTAAATGTCTTCTTTATTATGCAAGTGTATTTTTTGAACCTCAAGAACTATGAGAAGCTCAATAATAACCACTCCTAGATTCATAACCTAAAGAGAATTCTAATCAACAAATGAGTAAAACCAGAAATATATTTCTTAAGATATGAAGCATGAAGAAAAATATGTAAAAGGACAAGAGAAGGTTGAAAAGAAAGTCTACAAGAAACTAGGTTGACCACTTCTAGGATGTAAAATAGACCCACATATCTAGGTTCAAGATTGTTTGAATTCCCAAACTTGATTGAAATCTTATGGGTTTTGACTCTCAAAGGAAATTTGTCTCCAAGAAAAAAATTTCAAGGAGATCACTTTACATTAACATAAATATTTTTCTTATCATTGGCATCAACCAATATTTTGATAATAAACTTAACCTTTTCTTCCATCTCTTTTAGCATCTATTTGTTGCAAGTATGAAGGTTTTGTCATTCACGTCAATTGGTTGTTGTTGTCATTGATGTCAACTATGTGTATGGAAGTTGGTTATTGGTTGTATATGTCAAGGATATTGAGAAAATTGTAATAAAGAAGGTTTTGAGTTTGTGCATGTATAATGAAGATGCTAAAGAGGTGCTATGAGTACAAGGAGTTATCCCTATGTTTCTATGTCTGAGAGGTGTGCTAGAGTGAATTAATGTGCTAAAATGATGTCTTTAGTACTTGGTTTCCAAGTGATTTTGAGAAAATTTGATAAATAGTGAAAAAAATATTTTGCAAGTATTCAATGTTTTCTCCGAGATGTACTCCACATTTCTTCTTGGTTGATGCCATGCTTGTATGGATTTGAGGTATTATTCATGGCTATTGGTAGTTACTATATCCAAAATTTGGGCTTCTAGATCATCATACAATGCGATATATTTACTCCAATATGTGAATTGTGCATTTTAGTGTGTTTGGCTATAGTCTGGGAGAAATGTATTTGCTCCACATTTGTCCACATTTTTGTTTCAAGTTATGTGGTTCTAAGAATATGATGATAAGGTTATTCTCTTTCTAATTTCAAGAGGATTTGAGATTTGGTTCTATTATTGATGAGTTTCTGAGTTACACTGTATTATAGTGGCTGACAGGGTTATTCAAATGTACAAATATTCATACTCTTCAAGAGAAGTTTTTTGTGAAGCTTCTGGATGAATTTACATGTGTTTTTTTGATACCACAAATTTTTTTCAAGTGAAGTTTTTTTTCCATAAAGATTGGATTGAGTTAAGGATGCATGTGCTTAATTTTTTTATGTGTTTGCACGAGTGTTGGCCGACCTTGTGTTAAGCACTACCTAAAAAATTCATAGAAGAATGTTGAGGCATGTTGGGACTTATTTAGTTCCTCATTAAGTATATGTATAGGTCACCCTCATTCTTTTCCACCATGGGAATGCTTTGGTGTTGACCTGATTTGAATTTGTAAATGAAAATTATGTATGGTCGACCTTGAGAGGGTTTCAAGGTTGAAGATGGTATAAATATAAGTTGAGATGTTTGTATGAGTCATAGAGAGATGTGAGATATGCATGTGTGATGTGTGCTTCCGTGCGGTGCATCAATTGATAGACTCCCTTAGGAGACCTCCCAATATTTAGAACAAAGATTTTGGGGATGGTTATCTTGCTCACTACCGTCAAGTTGGAATTTCATCAACAACTTGCATTTTGATTATAGTGGGTTGGAATCCTTGGCTTTAGGCGTTCCCGTAGGGTGAGTACTTTTTCCCACTATGGCAAGCCTTCTAAAGGATTTAAATAAAGTGTAAATAGCATGAAGTAAATATGAATTTGGCATTTTGATCACCTAGTTAAGGGGAGAGCATAAGCCTAATCACCACAAGAAAATCATATGAGTTGTTATGTTTTAAGCCCAAAAAGACAATTTTCTAATCTATGTGAAGGTGTTGCTTCACAAAAATCATGATGTTCTTTTTAATTTATACTGCAAAAATGTGATGACTACCCTAGGATTGATAAATTTTCTTTAAGAAAACAAAAAGTGGCTACCCTAGGATTGATACATTTTAGAAACCAGAAGTGACTACCCTAGGATTGATAAACTTTAGTCTAACCGTGAAAAAAAAAAGAAATAAAATCTAGCCACAGTCGCATCAGATCCAGGCTGAATTTACAAAAGCACTGAAACAGTCCACCAAAGCACTATAACTTTTACCTAATGTGCTAAACTTGAAAGCACCAAAATAGAACACCAAAGCACTGAACTTTGCCACGGAAGCATTAAACCACCCTTTCTGGAAATGGATCACTGATGCACCGAAATAGGTCATGGAAGCGCTAGAGTTGAAAGCGCTGAAAGTTTTGATGGATGTGCTATAGTATCATGAAAGCGTTGAAACAGAGCACGGAAGTGCAATAGTTTTCCATGGATGCGCTATATTATTTGATGAAAGCACTGAAACATAACACGTCGGAAACCTGCGCAACACTTTTTAGAAAAACTGATAAAATTGGGGTGAATGCCCCACGGTGGGCACCAAATTGTAAGTGTGAATAAGGTGTAAAGCACTAAAAAACTTCTTAATATGACATTATATCAAAGACAAAGAAAATTGAACTAATTCAAAACAATAATCTACTGAAAGCGTCATATTGCTCTCTATCTCCAAAGATTTATTAAATCATTGTGGCTCCTAGATTGTGTGAGCACTATGATTGTTAAAATGATAATCTAGAGAATGAGAAGGATGCTGATAATATGTATATAATCAAAAGAAACTAATGCAATATGAATTGACATGAAAAATAAGAAATTCAGCTACAGGAGGCAGCCATAATATGAAAACTTGAATGTTGAATGCTTGGATGCTTGATGAATTTCTACAGAGTAAACTTGATAACCTAGGATCCTTTTCTTGGTTCAATGAGGCTTTATTTATAGATTTCATGGTTGTAGAAATGCACAGGGATGGCATTGAGAGGCTTGGATTCAATCTAGAGGATTGAATGGTGAAAGATGAAGGAGATTGAGAGAATTTTGGTGATTGTATCTACCCATGAAAACACTAGGCAAGAGAAGAGGAAATATTGATGGAGGAGGATTGAGAGATAAATTTACAATTTGTCTCTAATTCTTCCTGTTAAATTTTTAATCAATTAATTTTGGCATGATTTTGACATAAGTTAGACATAGGATATCTAATTTGATTTTGAGGAAATATAGATAGAATATTCCTTATGCCTTTATTTAAATATTTTTTATCTATTTAAATTAGAAAAAGAGGGATAAATAACTTAATAAAATAAACTATAGGATTTTTTTATTAAATTAAACAGAAGAATATGGCAATTAATCAATAAAGTGTTTGATCTTTATTTAATTATTAAAAGATTGATGTGATAGAATAAAATAGGGAAATGATAATTAAATGAAACAAAGTATTTAATTAAGATTAGAATAAATTAAAAGAAATTAAAAGTGAATGTGAACTATATAAATAAATATTTCTATTTATTCAAACAGTAGAGGAATTTAGGATAATTAATCAAATCATTTGTATTTAATTAATCAGAATTCTCCACACCATTTTTAGGTGTATATAAGAACATTAAATACTACATGTAGAGAGTAGATGAAATGGTAGGTGGAATGAGAGGCCTTGGTGCATAAATAGACGAATCCAAGATAGTGAAGAAGGTACTCAGAACTCTCCCTGATATATACAATGAAAAGGTATCTATTATAGAGGAAATTGTAGATTATAATACTTATACTAAAGATCAGTTGATTGGTACTCTAACTTCATTTGAAATGAGAAAGCTTGGTTTGAAAAATTGAACAAATATAGAAACTACATTCAAGGCTACAAAAGTGGAAGAAAATTTTGTAAGAAGAATGAAAAAGGGATCCGATAAGTATCAAGGTAAATTACCATTCAAATGTTTTAGCTACAGAGGAATAGGTCATTATGCTTCAAGATGTCCCCAAAGAGTTGAAATAAATAAACATAGAGAAGGTAAAGAAAATAAAGGAAAAATTATTAAAAGAGCATATTATGTCAATGAAGATGCTGGTATTTTTGATGAAGAGTTTGATTATGGAGATTTCAATGATAATGAATGCTTTTTCCCGGCTTGAAAATATGAATCTACTATTGCTAACACTAAAAGATGTGTGAAGGAAAGTGATCCAGAGAAATTTGAAGTTTGTGTGGTCTTCTCTCTTAATTCTAAACAAGAAGAGAACTACTAGACAATTGATAGTGGCTGCTCAGATCACATGACTCGTGACAAAAGTAATTTTTTTAAACTTGAGAAATAAGATGGAGGCTTAGTTAAGTTTGGAGATGATTTTTGTGCTAAGATCTATGGGATAGGTTCAATCTATTTTGATGGCAAGCATAATACTGATGGTGTCTACTATGTTAAGGGTTTGAGACATAATATCTTGAGTTTTGGATATATGTGTGAAAAGGGATATAATCTTGTGTTCAAGGATGAAAAATGTGAAATTAGAAAAGGGTCTAGAACTATTATTACTGTTAGGAAGAATACTGAAGGAAACATCTATCAAGTTAAATGTGTTGATGGACATTGTTTTATGTCTTAGATTAATGACAGTTGGATATGGCATCAAAAAATGTGTCACATGAATTTTGACAAAATGGTGAGAATCAATGCAATATAGGTTGTGAGAGATTTACCAAGAATTACAAATCATGTTAATACAGTCTATAAGGGCTGCTAGTTTGGAAAGAAAGCTAGAAACAACTTTAGGTCAAAAAGAAATATCTTCTACTAGACTATTGGAATTGATTCATATAAATATTTATGGTCCTACATGGGTGAGAAGTCTACAAGGTGACATGTATTTCATGCTTTTGATTGATGATTACTCTAGAATGACATGGGTTACTTTCAATAGAGAATAATCTGATGCATTAGAAAAATTCAAGGCATTTAAGGCTATGGTTGAGAATGAAATAAATCTGAAAATAAAATGTTTGAGGTATGAAAGAGGTGGTGAATTCACCTCTGATGAGTTTAACATGTTTTTTGAAGCCCATGGAATAAGAAGACAATTTTTTGACCCTGAAACTCCTCAACAGAATGGAGTTGCTGAAAGAAATAATAGTACAATTCAAAAAGTTGTTAGATCAATGATAATAGAGTCAGGTCTACCAGAAGTTTATTGAAGAGAATCAATCCACACTATTATTTATGTGTTGAACTGAGTTCAAGCAAAAGCTAACATTACTAAGACTCCCTATGAGCTATGGTATGGAAGGATTCCTACTGTCAAGTATTTCAAGGTATTTGGAAGCAAATGCTATATCAAAAGAGATGAAGAAAATATAGGAAAGTTTGATGTTAGATGTGATGATGGTATTTTCCTCGAATACTCTACCAGAAGAAAAGCTTATAGATGTTACAATGAAAGGTTGAGAAAGGTTGTAGAAATCACAAATGTCAAGGTTGACGAAGCATTGAATAATTCAATTAAAGTTGATGGATGTGTGTTAGATGAACCCGATTGCATAGAAGTAGAAGAAATAGTTGGAGAAAAAGAAGTGTAGAATGAAGAAGAAGATGCTCTAAAAAGGGTCCCTAAAACCTCTAAGTATGTGCAAAATAATCATTCAGAAGATCTAGTCATTGGAGACAAGAGGAAAGGTGTATTGATAAGAAGCAGAGTTGCTGAAGTTGAGGTACATTATTTCTTACTTTTTTGAAGTTTAGCCTAAGATAGTGAGTGAGTCATGTAAAGATGAACATTGGATGAAAGAAATGGAAGAGGAACTTATGAAAATTGAGAAAAATAAAACTTGGGAACTGGTTCATACACCAATAGAAAAGAACATAGTTATAAGTAAGTGGGTTTTCAGAAAAATCTAAATGAGAATGGAGAAGTAGTGAGAAACAAAGCAAGGATCATATGTAAAGGCTACTCACAAGTAGAAGGTATATATTTCCAAGAGAAATTTACTCTAGTGGCTATAATGGAAGCTATCAAAATGTTTTTGGCATTTTCTACTCATAAGGATTTTAAAGTTTACCATATGGATGTGAAGTCTACATTTTTGAATGGTGAGTAAGAAGAAGTCTACATGGAACATCTGAAGGGATTCCATTTGTCAGATCACTTGAATATCCTCTATAGATTGAAAAAGGATTTATAGGGTTTGAAGCAATCTCCCAAAGATTGGTATGCAAGATTGGACAAATATTTGATTTAGTAAGGTTTTAGAAAAGGTATTACAGATAGCAATTTATATTTCAAAATTGAAGATGACAAGATATTGATAGTAGTTTTGTATGTGGATGACACTATTTTTGGAGGAAATGAAACTATGTGTAAGTTGTTTGCTAAAAAATTGTAAAAAGAATTTGAGATGTCTATGTTTGGTGAGATAAATTTCTTCCTTGGACTACAAATCAGTCAAATAAATAAAATTATTTTTATTTCATAATCAAAGTATGCAAAAGAGGTGTTCAAGAAATTTAGGATGGATGGTTCCAAATTGGTATGCAGTCCTATGTAATTGGCTGAAAATTAAGTAAGGATGATGATTCTCCTAAGGCTAATCAGAGAAAGTATAGATCAATGATTGGAGGACTACTGTATTTAACTTCTACTAGATTGGATATCATGCATGGAGTTTGTCTTGTGGCTACATTTCAAGAGGATCCCAAAGAAACACATTTTTTAGCTATCAAGAGGATATTCAAATATTTAAAAGGCACTCTAGATCATGGCTTATGGTACTTTAGGGATACTGGTTTTACACTAAGTGCTTATACAAATGTAGATTGGGTAGGTTGTGCTGATGATAGAAAGAGTAAAAGTGGTGGTGCATTCTTTCTTGGATGTAGATTGGTGTCATGGTGAAGCAAAAAGCAAGATTTAATTTCCTTATCCACTACAAAGGTTGAGTATATTGATGTAGCATCTTGTTGCACATAAGTTTTGTAGATGAGACAAACATTGAAGGATATCAGTGTAATGTATGATGATCCCATTTCTATCTTTTGTGATAATACAAGTGTAATTAAAATTTCAAAAATTCCAATGATGCAATCAAGAGAAAAGCATATATCTATTAGGTGTCACTTTTTAAGAGAGAAGGTTATGGAGAATGAAGTAACACTTGAGAATATATCTACAAACGATCATATTTATGACGTATTTACTAAGGCTCTTCCTAAAGATACTTTTGAGTATCTCCAGGAGAAGTTAGGGGTTATTTCCCCTCATTCTTGAACTAGATGCATATGGAGATGCATCAGTCTAGTGGATCTATGGATCTATCTTTATTCTAGACTAATGTTGGTGGCTACCTCTTAGGGGGAGTAGGTAGTGTCATTTGTTGTCATTGTGAACTTAATTGGGTTAAATCCTAAGGGGGAGTATTCAGTGTTGATATAAATATTGGTTCAATGTTAAAAGAGGTAAACATTGTAAAACATATTTTGTCTTTGTCATTGATTTCAAAGGAGGATAGAAAGCATCATGCAAAAAAGTTTATCTAATTAGGGGGAAAGAAAGTAAACTAAATAATGAGAAAGTGGTTTAGAGTTGTTGTGTTGTCTTTTATGGTTTTTCACATCATGTGTTGCCATCAATGATAGAGTGGGATATTATTGCAACTATAAAGGTTTTTTCATTGATGTCAACTACGTATATGAAAGTTGGTTATTTGTTGCATATGTCAACGATCTTGAGAAACTTGTAATAAAGAAGATTTGCAGTTTGTGCATGTATAGTTGAGATGTTGAAGAAGTGCTATGAGTAAATGGAGCTATCCTTATGTTTCTTTGTCTGAGAGGTATGTTAGAGTGAAGTAATGTGTTGAACTAATGTCTCTCGTACTTGGTTTTCAAGTTCTTTTGAGAAAAAATGATAAATAGTGAAAATATTGTTATGTAGGTATTCAGTTTTTGCTCTGAGATATGATACACATTTCTTCTTGGTTGATGTTATGCTTGTGTAGATTTGAGGTATTATTCATGGCTATCATTAGTTGCTATATCTATAATTTGGGCTTCTAGATTGTCGTACAGTGTGAGATATTTTTACTAGTATTTCAACTATGCATTTCAATATGTTTGGCTATGGTCTAGGAGAAATGTATTTTCTTTGCATTTCTCTACATTTTGGTTTCAAGAATTGTAGTTCTAAGAATATGTTGATAAGGTTTTTCTCCTGATTTGTTCAGGAAGATTTGAGATTTTTTTTGTTGTGAATTTTTGAGTTACATTGTATTATAGTGGCTTACAAGGTTATTCAACTGTACCAAATATTCATACTCTTCAAGTGAAGTTTGTTGCAAATCTTCTAAATGAATTTACGTGTTTTTATTACATACTCTGTATCATGTTCAAGTGAAGCTTTCTGTATAAAAACATTGGATTGATATAAGGATGTGTGTGCTTAATTATTTTATGTGTTTGCACGGGTGTTGGCCAACCTTGTTTTAAGCACTACCTATGAAATTCATAGAAGCATGTTGAGGAATGTTGGGACTTATTTAGGTCCTCATTAAGTATATGTATAGGTATCCCTCATTATTTTCCACCATGGGAATGCTTTGGCTTCAACCTGATTTGAATTTGTAAATGAAAACTATGTATGGCCAACCTTGAGAGGGTTTTGTTGGAAGTGGATTCACTCTAAGAGGGGGGGGGGGGGAGGTGAATCAGAGTGGAGCAATTTTAGCTTTTAACCTTGAAATCATAATTTAACTTTTACTCAGTTAACCCAAAGAGACATATTTGATTAAGCAAGTGAGCATTAATATTTCAGGTTAGATTGACATGAGACCTAACTAACATTTACAACCCATTTAAAATGCATCATATGACATTGTTCAATTAAAGCTTTATGAACAATCTTGTTGTGCTTTATCAACAGAACTATAAAGCTTCATAATATGGAACTTTGACTTGCTTTTGAAAAAAATTTGAGCATTCATATAATGAGCACAAAATGCAGAAGTTAATTCACTTTATGAAAGACATTTTGTATCAGATTTGCACAATCTAAATTTGCATGACAGACTTGAGAAAATTGACTTTAAAGTTTTAAACAGCCTTGAAGTATCAAAGCATTGACCAAAATAATCAACACAATAACATAAATAATTGAAGTAAATATTATGCAAGATAAACATAAATCACACAAAAGAGAGACACAGAAATTACCGAGTGGAAAACCCTCCTGGGGTAGAAAAACCACTCCTAAACTACCTTATTGGCTTAATTTAAAAACCACTGCTTACAATGCCTTATAGGCTAATTTCTGAGCACCAACTCAAGGAGAACCATCCCATCATTTAGAGACACCAATCTCAAGGAGTACCATCCCCTCATTTAGAGACACCAATCTCAAGGAGCACCAACCCCTCATTCAAAGACACCAATCTCAAGGAGCACCAACCCCTTTACAGTTTTATAAAATCATACAATAATACAGAGGATCTCTCTGTTTCTCTTTTATCTATTAGGTACCTCTTGACAAACAATAACTAAAATCCTCAAAGTTCCAAAATGAACCTTCAAAATTTCAGGCATTTTCAAGCCTTAAGTCAACTTGATTATCAACTCATATTTCAGATTTTCAATCTCAGAGCTCAACATTTTTCAATACACTCATTGTGATGTATTATCACAAGTTTTCCCTTTTGTTTCAAATATCTCTCATTGTTCTTTTGTCCTTCAATTAACACTCACTTTCTGATTTTATACTTTTCATGATACTATTCAAAAATAGTTAACACACTGTGTTTTTCAAATTTTCAGCCTCAAAGAATAATTACCCTTACACCTCACATGAAAGTGATGCCCTTTTACTTTTTAGGTTTTTATGTAATGATTAAAGCCCTAATCTCTCTATTTTTCCCTTTTTACAATTTCAATCATTACATCCCATGAAGGGTTACAACAGTTGCTCGATTTTTACTTTCAAAGAATTACTCAAAGATGATTATCATGTTGTCATGCTATAGTCAAGAAACAATGATAGATGTTATCGTTATCAAGAAGGAAGGATCAATCTGAATAAGGTCTCCCGACAAGAGTACTCAAGCATTGTGCAAATATAGAAGTCAGACTGAAACCTATTCTCTCAAGCAGCCTGCACAAGCAGTGTTAAAAACAAAACAACATAAGATCTATAATAAACCAACTCTTCAACTGTCATGTGGAAGCAAACACTTATCCCTTATTAGCCTTATCATAGAAGGTAATGGTTCTGTAAAGATAAAATAGATGAATACCTGTGAGGAACAAAAAGGAATTTTTCCATAAGCAATTTACCAGAACTATAGAGTAGTTGAGCAGTCTGAGCTCTTTCCCTATTCGAGTGTCCACCTGAAGGTAGGAGACTGATAGGTGAAATGATCATTGTCATGGTCTTCCTTTCTTCCATATATGTTGTCAAAGTTTAGTAACCCTCCAAATTTCTCAATGAAATGGCTGAATGCAAACTATCATCATGGCGGCTAGAGTAGGGTTCCAGACCCTCAAACAATGAAGCATAATAGTGACCTAAGCTTCCCAAAAGAACCAAAAACTGATTTTATTCCTCAACCGCGCTACCACACCCATGGTATAGCGGTAACTAACACTAACTATTACCGCATCCTTTACCACCCAATCGTGGTCTCGCTTCAGACTACCTATGGTACAGTAGTAGAATTCTTGCTTACCACTAGACATTTCCACCACATTACCTCGGTTAAGCTTCTCACAGTCTGTGGTGCAGCGGTAGCTATCTACTTGCCACTAACAATGCTCACTGTACTACCATGATCAAACTTTAGACTGCTCGTGGTATAGCGGTACTTGTTTTCTTGCCACTAACTATTTACATCGCATTACCATGGTTAACATCCTAATAGCTTGCAGTGTAGTGGTAGCCATTCTGCTTGTCATTGGTAGTTTCCAATGCACTACCACGGTCACTGGCTTAATTGCCAGTGGTACCACAGTAAGGCACGTTAACATCCATGGCCTTACCAATTCTTTTACCTATTGTCGGCCTTTGAAGCCATGTTAATTAACCATGATGAGACCCGATAGAAATATAAAGTGCACTGTAATATAGAGTTCCAAATAATATCCAAAGCCAAAATATACCCAATAAATATCAAAGTCAATTGCCACCTTAGAATGTCATTGTATACTCATGGACTTGTGTTGAGTAATATAGGCTGATGTACATGTTGATTTTAGTAAGCCTTACACCCATACTATAAACACAATACCATATGCAAAGACAATTATCAATTTGTTTACCTATGACCAAAACCAAATTTCCACCTCATTGACATCCAGTGCTATATAATATGTCCAATGGTATCCAAAACTTTGTGAAGAGATAAACACTGATTTCATGTAAAATTCACAAAGTCATAATTACAATAGTGATCAAGCCCTTAAATAATCAACCTGAAGTAAATATGCCAGTGTCAGATGAATACCAAATATCAACTGTGCCAATCAAATTCCATATAAAGACCAACTGAGAAATGCTTCCAAGGCACCAACCTAGGGCAGTTTTGACATCAAGGAAAAATGCCACAGAAGAAGTCAACAAACTCCCCCTTTGTCCTTGATGGAAAAAATCTAAGCCATCTGAACCACCATTTTCTCCCCATTTTTGTCACAAGGACAAAGGAAGAATCTGTGATATACAATAACCATTTTCTCCATGAAATACAACTAACCAATACCCAATTGCAGATATACCAAGAATGCAGCAAAAATTGTAGACGCAATACCATAAGCCATTATGATCACCACAACAATGAATACAAAGCAATGAACCAATTCTTTTAAGCACCTCTAATTTGATGTGAATGTAGAGGAATTCTCTTTTTAAGAACTAATACCATGGTCACTTCTTATACCAATTTGTACCTGAAACAAATACATGCTCGTGCAAAGCTGTGACCAGTAACATAAACTGAATTCATGATCCTAAACAACCATAAGGCTACAAATTTGAACATCACTGTACAACCACTATCCAAGCCACTTGTCATAAATTCATAACCAAAATTGCACACCAAGTCCAACTGTTCCACCTTTTGGACATATCAAACATCATTCTCCATTATCAATTGTAAACACATTGTTACTTGTATGAATAACCATGCATTAATGCATATCTTGCTATAATGAACATATGGAAAACATTAGTACCAACATATAAAAATTAAGAGCATACCATGAAACGTGTGAAACAACTGTTCACGGTATGTGCCACTCAGATAATGTAAATGTGTCACCAGTATTATTACCAAGGACAAACAACCAATGAACCGGCTGAAAATACAATTGGAGCAGCAAACAAAGATCAGCAAGTTGTAAGAGAACAACCATAGAACCAAGATCCCCCAACAAATAAGCTTCAAAAAAATTCTTTTCTGATCCATAACACACCATTTCTTTTCTCAACCTTATTGAAGATGTGCAAATTCTTTAAACAATGACTTTTTGATTCGATAACTTACTGCACATTTCTCCATGAACATAATAAAACTAGTATGATGATCAAATTCATTGGAAAATGAAGCACTTAAGTATACTACTGCCAAAATAGATTTATGTACCTCAACAAGCAAGAAGATATAACTACATATTCAACACTTACTTAAGGAACCAATAGTAAGATAATTAGGCCAACATATTTTCATTGCAACTAACCTTGTTCTTTGGAATAACATATTTTACCAGAATAGAACAAAGCAACCAAATCTATAGTGTGCAGTACACTCCATAAGTCTCAAGTCACCAAACTATCAGTATCACATAATAATCAACTTCAGAAGAAAAATATTGATCAATAGATGCATACTTAAAATCTTCATCATCCAAGAATACCCAAGCTTCTATCAATGTCATTTGCTATCCTCAAGTATACATATTCTTTACCAACATAATCAATGTCAAAAATGCTACATCAACAACCACAATTCTAAAAAAAATATTTTATAGCAACTACTTAGTATGTTGTCCATGTTTTCCAAGCACAACACTGCAAAACTTAGCATTTACCATTAATGTTTTTCAACTAACTGCCTCTGTCATTCTTTCAAATAAGACCTCAACAAATTCACTATCTTAACATGCTTTGTTGCTATTATTTGATATCAAAGGGGTTTATTCAAAAATGCATTAAGCATCTCCCCCTATCTTCATACTGTCTTTCAAATGCTTAGTGATGATTCTTGTGCAGCATGCACAAGATTTAGTTCTTCATTTTTATTTTCTTTCTTTCTTCTCCATGCTTGTATAGGCTTTGTATTCTCCTTACTCAAGGTATTCATTTCCTTTTGTTTGAAAATGTAGTCCCTATATGGATTTCCCAAACTTTTCTTACACCACTGTGCTTTGTGTCCAAACCCATTACACCTATAGCATATAATAGAGTTGTCTAGACCGTAGAGAGAATAATTTATTTTAGGTACATTACATGAACCTCTCTTTACATATCTCTCATGATTATGAGTTTTATTCATCCAACAATTTCTTGCTCTATGTCCATAAGCATTACAACAATAAAAATAGCCATGAAATTGAGAGTGGTTTTACCTAATAAATGAAGATCTTGATGGTCTTTTTGTCCTAACCTAATTTTCTTTTGTTTGAGCATCAACAATATGGTGATCGAGATCAACCTTCAATCTTGGTGTATTCTTAGTAGTAAATGAATTTCCATCTATAGTAGCAAAAACTGTTTCATTCTTAGATTCTTCTATAGATCCTTGTCCAACCTCATATCCCACTCTTGTAGGATCTTTAAATCACTTTTTTCTGCCAATCATCTCATTCAATAAATTAGTACTGCAATCAAATTTCTGATTTTTAACCAATTGAATCTTAACACTTTCAAGCTCTTTTCTTAATACAACTACTTCTCCTTCAAAGTTTAGACATTCAGTGTTTTTAACTTCCAAATCTGACCTTACAACATCTACTATCCTTTTACATTCTTCAATTTCAATTTTATGACTAATAATAAAATCATCTTTAGGATTTAGTTATTTTAACACAAAATCATTGTCAGAACATTTCTTTAATGAGGCAAACTCATTTTCCAGTTTATTAAATAATTCATTCTTATCCTTTAACTTGGCTTCTAATCCCTCTTCAATCTTTTTCTTATCAACCATTCGGGCTTTCAGTAATTCAATAACCCTTTTATCATCATTATGAGCTTGTATAGCAACTTTATTGACACAGACACTTTCCTTTAAGCGTACCTTAAGATCCTAATTTTATTTTCTAATCCTCCTAAGCTCATCTAAGGTAGCAATAAGCTCTTCCTCCAAATCAAATTCAAACTCATCACCTTCACAATCCTTTTCCCCAAATTCTTGTTCAAAGTCACCAACCAAGTGATCTTTTTCACCAACTACAGGATCACTTTTAGTATTAACTAGTAGGGGTAATTTTTGAGACAAAACTTCACTAGACTTGGCAGGGGTTGATTTATCAATTGTTTGCTTGACACAAGTAGCTTTCTTTTGACCTTTGTTCCTTTTTCACTTAGCCATGATGAATACTCTATGACACACAAAAATAGACATCCAAGACCAGAATCAATCCTACGTATGAAACCTAATGCAGGACCCTATGCTCTGATACCAATTATTGGAAGTGGATTCACTCTAAGAGGGGGTGGGGGTGAATCAAAGTGGACCAATTTTAACTTTTAACCTTGAAATCATAATTTAGCTTTTACTTAGTTAACCCAAAGAAACAGATTTGATTAAGAAAGTGAGCATTAATATTTCAGGTTAGATTGACATGAGACTTGACTAACATTTACAACCCATTTTAAAAGCATCATATGATATTGTTCAATTAAAGCTTTATGAACAATCATGTTGTGCTTTATCAATAGAACTATAAAGCTTCATAATATGCAACTTTGACTTGCTTTTGACAAGCTTTTGAGCATTCATATAATGAGCACAAAATGTAGAAGTTAATTCACTTTATGAAAGACATTTTGCATCAGATTTGCACAATCTAAATTTGCATGACAAACTTGAGCAAATTGACTTTAAACTTTTAAACAACCTTGAAGTATCAGAGCATTGACCAACATAATGAGCATAATAACATAAATGATTGAAGGAAAGATTATGCAAGATAAACATAAATCACACAAAAGAGAGACACAGAAATTGCCAAGTGGAAAACCCTCCTAGGGTAGAAAAACCACTCCTAAACTGCCTTACTAGATTTATTTCAAAACCACTACTTACAATGCATTATAGGCTAATTTCTGAGCACCAACTCAAGGAGACCATCCCCTCATTTATAGACACCAATCTCAAGGAGTACCATCCCCTCATTTAGAGACACCAATCTCAAGGAGCACCAACCCCTCATTCAGAGACACCAATCTCAAGGAGCACCAACCCCTTTACTATTTTAGGAAATCATACAATAATATAGAGGATCTCTCTATTTCTCTTTTATCTATCAAGTGCCTCTTGACAGACAATAACTAAAATCCTCAAAGTTCCCAAATGAACCTTCAAAATTTCAAGCATTTTCAAGCCTTAAGTCAGCTTGATTATCAACTCATATTTTAGATTTTCAATCTCAGAGCTCAACGTTTTTCAATACAGTCACTATGATGTATTATCACAAGTTTTCCCTTTTGTTTCAAATATCTCTCATTGTTCTTTTGTTCATCAATTAACATTCACTTTCTTATTTTATACTTTTTCATGATACTATTCAAAAATAGTTAACACACTATGTTTTTCAAATTTTCAGCCTCAGAATAATTACACTTACACCTCGCATGAAAGTGATGCCCTTTTACTTTTTTAGGTTTTTCTATAATGATTAAAGCCCTAACCTCTTTGTTTTCCCCTTTTTACAATTTTCATCATTACATCTCATGAAGGGTTACAACAGTTGCTTGATTTTTACTTTCGAAGAATTACTCAAAGATGATTATCATGTTAGCATGCTACAATCAAGCAATAGTGATAGATGTTACTGTTATCAAGAAGGAAGGATCAATCTGAATAAGGTCTCCTGATAGGAGTACTCAAGCATTGTGCAAATATAGAAGTCAGACTGAAACCTGTTCTCTCAAGCAGCCTGCACAAGCAGTGCTAAAAATAAAACAGCATAAGATCTATAATAAAACAACTCTTCAACTACCATGCAAAAGTAAACAATTATCCCTTATTAGCCTTATCAGAGAATGTAATAGTTACATAAAGATAAAGTAGATGAATACCTGTGAGGACCAAAAAAGAATTTTCCATAAGTAATTTACTAGAATTGTAGAGTAACAGAGTAGTCCGAGCTCTTTCCCTATTTGAGCTTCCACCCGAAGGTAGGAGACTAATAGGTGAAATGACCATTATCATGGTCTTCCTTTCTTCCTTATACGATGTCAAAGTTTAGTAACCCTACAAATTTCTCAATGAAACGACTGAATGCAAACTATCATGATCGCAGCTAGAGTAGGGTTCCAAACCCTCGAACAATGAAGCATAATAGTGACCTAAGCTTCCCAAAAGAACCAAAAAATGATTTTATTCCTCAACCGCGCTACCGCACCCACAGTATATCGGTAACTAACACTAAATGTTACCGCATCCTTTACCGCCCAACTACAGTCTTGCTTCAGACTACCCACTGTACAGTGGTAGAAGTCTTGCTTACCACTAGCCATTTCCACTATGTTACCTTAGTTAAGCTTCTTACAATCTGTGGTGCAGTGGTAGCTTTCTACTTTCCGCTAACAGCACTCACCGCACTACCATGGTCAAACTTCAAACTGCTTGCGGTATAGCGGTACTTGTTTGCTTTCCGCTGACTGTTTACACTGTATTACCATGGTTAACATCCTAATAGCTCGTAGTGTAGCGGTAGTTGTTCTACTTTCCGCTAGCAGTTTCCATCACACTACTGTGATCACTGTCTTAACTGTCAGCAGTATCATGGTAAGGCACATTAACGTCTGTGGCCTTACCAATGCTTTTACCTACTATTGTCCTTTGAATCCATGTTAATCAACCATGATGAGACCCGATAGAAATATAAAGTGCACTGCAATATAGAGTGCCAAATAATATCCAAAGCCAAAATATACCCAATAAATATCAAAGTCGATTGCCACCTTAGAATGTCATTGTATACTCAAGGACTTGTGTTGAGTAATATAGGCTGATGTACATGTTGATTTTAGTAAGCCTTACACCCATGCCATAAACACCATACCATATGCAAAGACAATTATCAAATTTTTTACCTATGACCAAAACCAAATTTCCACCTCATTGACATCCAGTGCCATATAATATGTCCAATGGTATCCAAAACTTTGTGAAGAGATAAAGACTGATTTCATGTAAAATTCACAAAGCCATAATCACAATAGTGATTGAGCCCTTAAATAATCAACCTGAAGTAAATATGCCAATGCTAGATGAATACCAGATATCAACTGTTCCATTCAAATGCCATACAAAGGCCAACTGAGAAATGCTTCCAAGGCACCAATCTAGGGAAGTTTTGACATCAAGGACAAATGCCACAGAAGACGTCAATAGGTTTCAAGGTTGAAGAAGGTATAAATATGAGTTGAGATGTTTGTAAGTGTCATAGAGAGATGTGAGATATGCATGTGTGATGTGAGTTCAAGAAGATAAGTGTGAATTTCAAAGTGTTGAGTTCTTGAAGGCAGTGAGATGAAGGTGTACTCTATCTTCGAAGCATGTATGCAAAAATGTGAGCGAGTTGTGGTGGAATATATGTTGCATTGAGATAGTTTTCTCTCTATTAAAAATCTCTTTTGTCTTCTTTGTAGTACTATGGCAATGATCCCTCACTAGATAGTCTATCCTATCTTGGTAGTGATCCTTTGTATTCATTTTTGGAATTATTTATATTGTGAGCTAATCCTCCCTATGGTTTTTCCCTCATCGAGTTTTCCACATAAATTTGGTGTTCTTGTGTGTATGGTTTTTCTACTTTGAGTTTTTTTTAATGCTTTTAATGATTAATCACACTAGCAGTGTAAAGGTTATAGGTATTTTTATTTATTTAACTTCTATTGAGGGTTTTGAAGTTTAAAATGGCTACAATTGATTCATCCCCCCTCTTAGTTTTCTTTTTCAACACTATTGTCCTATGCATAATCTATCCTCTAGTTAATCCCAACTAATGGGTTTTTTCCATCTTCAATTATACAACACCTCAAAGGGGTCCATTGTAATAGTAGATTGGTAGAATTATTATAAGAAAAATAAAAAAAGAGTTAATATTCTTCCCAATTATATTTTTGGTGCATGCAATAAATACACAAAAGATACTCTAAAACCTAGTTAACTCTCTCAATATAACCATCACTATGTAATATTATAAAATTGCACCCCATGCAATTTCACATTACATAATCCTACCTTTAACTTAATAAATATTATAATGCAAACTCCCCTTTTCCTAGCCTTCAAATTCATCCTTGACTCCTTGGTTTTTGGTCTCTACATAATTTTTTTGCTGGGGATGCTTCCACAACACACAAATTAGTACAGACTGTACAAATGTCCTAAAAATATTCTCGAGTCTATAGTTGTTGGGACATTACACTTCTACCTACTTGTGAAGTGTAACACCTCTAGGTCATAGACATGCCCGAAAATAGCCTTCTTACATGCTTTCTTCCATCTTTCTCTCATTATTTCTATCTATCATTCTCAATCTCTCAATCTCTCATTCTAGTTCTTTCTCTCTCATTCTACATCACTTTTACACCATTTTCTCAAGCTCTCTTACAATTTCTTGGCTTCTATATTGATGTATCATCTCTCTCAAGTGTTGTGCTCTCTTTTGGATTTAAAAGTTTGTTGAAAGGAGAGTAAAAGATCTCTTTTATTTGTACTATAATCCTTTTAGCATCATATTTACTTTCTAATATGTCTACTTTCTTTATCTTATTAATCTATAGCGTCCATTTTCTATTTCTTTCTCTACTTGTCTTCTTGGCTTTCAATGGAGGTGGAAACAACAAAATGGGGCTTTGACTAACGAAAACCCTGAAATAGACACAAAAATCTACATTGTCTCTATGTGTGTAAATTTTTCATGTGGAGCCTTGTGGGAGGCTGCATAGTGTTGGACCTCTCATGAGTCCACCTCTTCCTTTTCTCTTGTCATCTTATTTCATTTAGTTTAAATCATTTCATTTCTAATATTCTTCTTGTTATTATTTTTGTCATTATCAACATTATGTTAGTTTAGAAAATATTCAGATTCCAATTCCCAAATAGTTAGTAGGCTCTATGCATTTTTGTCTGCAAGTTCTAATTTTGGATTGTACGATACCACAATGCACCATGGGAACATCCATGTGTCATGATATTGTCATCTGGTTGAGAGCTAGTTGACTTTTCCTAGACGCCTCAAAAGTATGCTCTTTTGATCCTTGAAGTACTTTTTTCCAAAACCTATCTTAAAACATAAAATATAGTAAAAACCTTGATTTATCATCCTTTGTCACTCGAGCTTTTCCTTTGAGGTTGTTGAGGATAATTTTCTCCTTTTAGGCTCTTCAATGTCCTAGATACTTAGGAGTAGAAAATATCCTCCTCTACATTTTGGTGGACCTAACATGAACCATTTCCTTCCCTTTATCTTTTTATCGAAAATTTTCCTCTCTTATCAAGACACATATTGGATAGAGTGTTATGACACTTTAATGAGATTCACAACCTAGTCCACTACCTTCAAGCATTTATTTAGAAGGAGTTATCAACATCTTGATATGGGGTCTGGAAGGTTCAATTCTTTCTATCAAGGTCTAGATTTTACGGAGTTCTCTATAGGACTCACCATTGGTTTCTTTCCTCCTCATGTTGAAACACATACTCCACCAGCCTCTCCTTCAAGCTCTTCCCCTTCCTTAGATGAGGAAGTTGTTCACAGGGTTCCTACTGATTAGAAATGTTGTGTCTTTCATGGCTCCTTATCCTTCTTCCTAGTCCACTATGGGGACCCAACATCCTCCACTCAAGCATAAGTTGGAGCATGACCTTGTTTCAAATAGTGGTTGGAAAAAGTCTTTGTGCCATCTTCATCTAGTTTTGCTTTGGCTTGCACCATTCTTGTGATGGAGAAGGAACATCCTTCTCTAGATTTTGTCACTACCCCTCTCCCAGAGGTCAATAACAACTCTCAATTTTTTCATCCTCCTCTTGTTTAGTCACAACACTTCACTCTAGAGAAGTGTATGCTTGACTCAATGGAGGATATTCCCACTTTTTCTTCTTTTTTTGCTAAGTTTGTCATACTCTCTTTGCAAGACCTTATTGATGAAGATGTTAAAGAAGCTAGTACTTCCCTTTTCTATCCCCCTTATAGGCTCATCTTCCCTCCCCTACATCTAGATTGGGAGCAAGTCGACTTGGTAAAGGTTTCAAAATAGAGTGGTACCTCTTATTTATTTTTACATTAGTTTTTCTTTTTTATTTGTCTTCTCCTATTCTTGTCTATTTATGTTTGTACTCTCACCCAAAGGACCCTTGATACCCTTGTAGGTACTTGGATACATGAGAAAAAATATGTTGTAACACTTCTTCTATTGTCTCATAATTCTTTTGTGTCATTAATTTTGGCTTTCACATTGAGGATGATGCAAAGCATGGGGGAATTTAGGCCTCTTCCATGTTTAGCTAATTTTTATTTGTCTTCATGTGCTCTTCTTCCTATTCCAATATATTTGGGGAGTGATGAAAGTTCATACATATTATTTGTCTATCTATAATCAGTTTCGACCCCAAATAATTGTATCCCCTTGGGATCTTTATTTCTTCATCTCTTCTTTTATCGATGTTGTGGACTCTATGTGTTGTCCCTCGCATCACAACATCCCACAAATAAATCTCACAATGTTTCTCATGCTAAAATCTCTCTCTTTGTATTTCTCTTCTCCTTAGACTCAAATTTTCTCCTTTACATAGTACACATTATTCTAGGGGGATCTATCATATCTTCTTATTTTTCAAAAAATATTTTAAAATATGTCTTTGATGTCTTATAATCTCATTATCTAGCTTGGGGGCAACCTGACCAGACTTGTCTTGTCTTTTATGTGACTATCGTATAATGCAATTTGTAATAGCCACAGGCCTATTCACTTCTTGTATGGTCACTATCCTTGTTATCCATACTTATTAGAATTGCATTTTATCTAATAAGAATATGTTATGTCATGTCTTTAAAATTCATGTCATTTTTTTAATTTTTTGCCTAATGTGTTTGTCTATAGCTAGCGTGTTTGTGGTGAGATTGTAGTCAACTTTGTAGGATGGAAGACCCATGTCCTCTTTGCATATTGGCTCAACTTCTCTACATCACATATACCAAATTGAAGACCTATGTCCTCTTCATCCTAGGTAAATTCTCTTCAACCTCTATCGATCTAATTTAGCTCACACATGTTTAGTATACATATGATCACTAAAGTGGGGGAAAAATGTAAAGTTGTAAAATTGCACCCTATACCATTTCACATTACATAATCCTCCCTTTAGTTTAATAAATATGATAATGTAAACTCCTCTTTTCCCAGCCTTCAAATTCATCCTTGACACCTTGGTTTTCAATCTCTAGGTGATTTTTTTGTTGGGGATGCTTTCATAATGCATAGACATCTCCACGCTGCATGAACATCTTAGTAAAGTTGTAAAATTTCACCCTATACCATTTCACATTAAAGTGGGGGAAAAATGTAAAGTTGTAAAATTGTACCCTATACCATTTCACATTACATAATCCTCCCTTTAGTTTAATAAATATGATAATGTAAACTCCTCTTTTCCTAGCCTTCAAATTCATCCTTGACACCTTGGTTTTCGATCTCTAGGTGATTTGTTATCGGGGATGCTTTCACAATGCATAGACATCTCCACACTGCATGAACATCTTAGTGGATTCCTGGGTCTAAGGTTGTTGGGATGTTACACTTCTTGTTTTCCATTAAGTGTAACACCTTTGTAGTCACATATGTGCCTGAAAAATGGTCTTCTTGAATGCATTTCTTCCATCTTTCTCTCATTATTTCTATCTATTAAATTCTCATACTCTTAATCTCTCATTCTTGTTCTCACTCTTTCATTCTACATCACTTCTAGATGATTTTTCCCAGGCTCTCTTATATGTTCTTGACTTCTATATCGATGTCTTGTCTCTCTCAAATGTTTTGCTCTCTTTCAGCTTTACACGATTGTTGAAGGGAGGATAAATACTCTCTTTTATTTGCATCATCATCATTTTAGTAGAATATTTACTTTCTGACATGTCTACTTTCTTTATCTTGTCAATATATATCATCCATTATCTATTTATTTCTCTACTTGTCTTCTTGGCTATTCATGGAGGTAGAAACACCAAAATGACGGTTGGACTAAGGAAGACCTTGAAACAAACCCAATAATTTTCATTGTCTCTATGTGTGTAGATTGTCTGTATGGAGTGTTGTAGGAAGTTGGATAGCACTAGACCTCTCATGAGTATACCTCTTCATTTACTCTCTCATCATCTTATTTCATTTAGTTTAAATCATTACATGTCTAGTATTTTCTTGTTGTTATTCTATCATTTTCAATATTCTATCAGTTTTGAAAACATTAAAATTTTACTTCTCGAATAGTCAGTAGGCTTTGTGTATTTTTGTCTGCAAGTTTTTCTTTTGGACCGTTTGAGACCACATCGCATTGCGGGGACATTCGCATTGTTGTCCTCTAGCTGAGAGCTAGTCGAATTGTCCTAGAGACCTTGAAATTCTACGCTTTTAGTCCTTGAATTCCTTTTTCCCAACCTATATTAAAACATAAAATATAGTAAAACCTCCATTTATCATCCTTTGTCACCTGAGCTTTGCCTTTGAGGCAGTTGAGGATAATTTTATTGCTATACACTCGTCTCTATTCTAAAGACTCTGGATTATAAAATCTCCTCTACACACTATCAAAATGATAAGTTGAACTAATATTCAACCGAGTCCCCAATTTTAAAAATAATATTTTCCAAAATCTTGATTTCATCCAATCATCTCTATCTAAGATGATATTTTTAGTGACTTCATACAAATACAAATCTCTTGAATAAATCTCAAATTCAATACTGGAGCTCCATCTTTTAAGTTACCTAGGGTTAAGTGGGCCACATTGGTGAGTTTATCCACTACCACCAAAATCATATCATGTCAATTTATTCATTTAAGAATTCCTTGGACAAAATCTATGCTTACGACTTGTCACTTCCACTCAAGAGCTTCATGATAATATGAAAATATTACTAGGTAATGATGTTTAGCCTTGAGTTTTGGAAACTCTTAACATTTAGAAAAAAGATTGTAGCATCTTTCTTCATTCCCTTCTATAAATATAGTGTTTTTGATTAGATAATAATGTAGTTACTCTTGATTGTCCCAAATAAGGGACACAATGGGCTTCCTTTAAGACAAAGTTTCTCAAATCACCTTGATTGGGTATGAACATTCTCCCTTTATATCTCAACAACCCATCATACTTAAATTGATATCTCTCATACCTAGGGTCTTGGGAATTCTTTGAAAGTACATTCTTGACTTGCTCTTAAACTCATCACATGGAAAATTATTCAAGACTTTCTCATGGAAGGTTGTTTGGATAGTGATTATTTGTGAGACCCCACCTTTTGTGATCCTTTTTTACTCTATATTTTCTTAATGATATTATGACTCATGTCCAATATTTTTTTGTTTCCTATGTTTGGAAATTATATAGGAGTATTATGATGATATTTTGTTTCTTATACAAATTTGATGTTCTTATGCTTATATATGGTTTGTGCTGGTTATAATGGAATATTAATTGGATGAACAGTTTTAATTGATTATTTCTAGTTGTAGTGTAATTATCAGATGATTACCTTATGAGTATGCAAGAAAAAATAAAATTAGATGAGATTTATGTTCACTTACGATGGTTTATCTCATTAAACCATTTCTATGTGATTTGTAAATAACTATTGAAGGTAAGGATTTTTGGAAAGTGATAATTGTTTCAAATTTTATTGTTGATATATGTTAAAATTATCTATTGATGTTTCAACTATTATTACTTATTATGATATACTAATATTTATGTTTGAGTGGAGAAGGTAAATTTTCCAATGAAATTCAAAGGGTCACATAGTTAGTTCCATCCATGTTATTTTTCATGATTGCTAATCTCAATTTATATGGGAGAATTAAGATCATGTGTTTTGTGCATGAATATGTTGTGATGTCATTTATTTTTTATAAGGTTTTATTTTTATTGTCCTTGTGATTTATTTAATAGTATCTTCCTTTTTGGAAATTATTGTGGCTTTATTATGAATAAATTACTTTTTATGGTTTAAAAATGTCCCTAGGTGCTAGGTATAGGGGTAAGTGGTTTATTCAACCATAAAATATATTTTAATATATTTTTAGCCACCTTAAATCCTCATTTCTTTAAAGTGGAAAAAATGGGATTTGGTTGGTAGTATGGGTAGTTAGGAGAGGTGGTTTCTCCTACCTTTTCCATTTTTTTTTCTTGAGAGGTGAGGGGGATTTTTTTATAAATGAGAACATAAAATAAGAAAGACCAAACAACAAATGAGAAAACCTTTCACACTTGAGATTTGTAGACAAGAATTTTCTATTTCCTCAAAGAGGAAAACTTACAAGATATTTCAAAAGATTTCACTGAACTAAAGAGCTAAATAATAGAATGAAGGGAAGTTATTATAAGATAAACTCCTAAATTAGAAAGGGACTAGATAATTACAAGTTTCAAAATCACATTTGATGAGACATAGTGATCTAATAATAGCTCAATATAATTAAAGAAAAAAACACTCCTAAGTTTAGCTTAAGTGAATAAAGTGAAATTACCATAATAATCAATTGAATATTAATCAATTATTAATCTAATACTCCCCTTAAGTTTAACCTAGGGATTAACTAAAAACCCTAAAAAATAAATACATAAAAAAATCATGAATGTGTCTTGACAAAAAAGGCCTGATGAGGTACTCATGTACAAAAAATCTAATCTCTCACAACTGGATAAAAGGAGTAAACCTCATGGTAATCCAAAAGAGATAAAGGTGAATGTAGGACTAAGAAGCCTTGAAAACAATGTCCCAAAAATAATAGGAACATTAAGAACATCATTGAAGCATGAAGAAGTTGTAGAAAATTGTTGAATGAGACTAATCTAGTGCTTAAATGAAGAACCTATTTTGAAATAAATGATGATCAAGATCAAGAAGACAAGAATCTACATTAATCCCCCTAAAAACACTCCTCAGACAATGATCAAATGGAAAACAAATACAAAAATCTGACAATTGAAGATACAAATTATATAGTAACCAATATTTTGAAGAACTAATCAAGTGAAAATGGAAGGTCACCTCCAGAAATAGGAATGCAAGAGTGCACCTATGATAATTTTCATATCATCAAAATTCATGGACAAACAACTGATGCATCTCCCTAGTACATAGAAACAAAAACTAGATACATATTTCACTCTAAAACAAAAGCAAGGAAGCATAAGCACCAATAGTAGAAACCCCCCAATAATGTTGATAAGGGAGAGTCGTGATAGGTCCATTGAAATTGTGTGTCACCAAGAAGTGTGTGAAGTAGAAGAAAGAATATTTGAATGTGCACATGAAAATACCTAAAATTGAAAAGGGTGTGCAAACAAGGCACACATGCATGAGGAAATAATCACTAGGATTCTATGTTGTTGTGGAAGGGATACTCACTTGACAAAAGTGTGATGGTAAAACAAAGGCACTACATGACCCCCATGGAACTTTATAACATAGTGTGAGTAGAAAAAGGCACAAGAAGATGTGTGAAATCCCCAAAAAATATGTACAACAATGGCACTTTATCTCAGTGTGTCTACAAAAGAGAAAGTTCTTACAAAACATGTCTACAATGCCAAAATAGGAAAAATGTTAGAAATACATGTAGAATAGCAAACAAAGTAATCTCATACGAACCAAAAGTTCCCAAGAGCCAAAATGTTCAAGTAATTCACTAGAACATGAAAACACAAAAAAAGGAATAACAGGTACCTAGAGTGAAATTTGGAAAAGTGCATGGATAGTTGTGAAGAGCTCTGAAAATGCTACAAGAATCATGAAAAATAGAGAAATAGGTCAAAATTTGTGAGCTTGGTAGTGAAAACACTACATCTAAATTTGATAAGGTGTAGAATTCACTAGCATCCAAAAATAGTGATGGGACCCACACCACTGGAAACTACATGAAACTAGTTTTTTGATAATATCTTGTTTGCCCAATTTTGATATTGTATACCCAAAAGAAAAGAAAAAAATACTCTTTTAGGGCATAAAGGGGGCTTGGAGAGGGCCTTGCTAGAATTTTTATCATTGACATTAGCATGGGTTCATGTTAACATTAGAAAAATACTCAAAGAATATTCCCTATGTCAAAAAATAATTTGACCCCTTGCAAAATAAAAAAATTGTTAGAATATACCCTTGAGATTCCCTACTAGAAAAATGTTATCACCAAAAATTTGAAGCTACACTACTAGAAAATGGTAAAGGATGATGCCAAGAAAAGAAAAATAGGTACCTCAAAACACTGTATGCACCTACAAATAAGGTCATCATCGGTTATGTGTTGAGCTAGTGGAAAAGTATTCATTGGCTACGTTATAATGCACTTTAAAAAAAAATTAAACCTATTGTACGTGTTGTCACATGAAATTGTACCGTATTAAATATAGGCTTAGCATTCAAATGACATAATGGAAATCACCTCAAGGTGTGGGACATTGTAATTTGAGGTCAAGTCTCTAGAGAAGGTCAAATCCCTCTTGTAATCAAAGTGCAGATGTGCTGGTCCAACCCATCACATGAAATCCTACCACTATCCTATTCTAACCAACTCACATGGGAAAAAGGGGAGAACGAATGCATGAAATAGAAAGGGAATGTGATATACCAAGACTTAAATGTGTTCTTTATTTAGACAATAGCACATTAATAAAAATAGCACAAATGACTTACACAACTCTCTATTACAACATATGCAAAGAAAGAAGGTGTACAAGGATCATTTTTTATTAAAATGTAGGCCTACAAGCCAATTTATAATTATAGAGTGAAAAACATGCATATGTCTACTAGAGAACTAGATAAGAGCCCTTCACAACAAGCACAATACTACTCTTTATACAAGATAAAAACCCAAATAGAGATGTGCGCAAAAAGAAAGTGACTGATACTCAACACCCACCATGCCTTCACATTAATGATCAAGAGTGTTTGTGTGTAGAAGGATGAATATCTCTCATGAAAATAGTAATCTGACATAAAAAAATGTGTCAAAAGGGACACCTACATGCAATAAATGAGCATGAGGGATGCTAATATTCTCTAGAACCACACATAAAGCATTAAAATCCTTCTCCAATACCTTAGAAACTATGATTAGACATCTAAGGAGAGTCATTGGGGATTAATGGTGATTTCAACTCAAAAAAATGTTTTTTGGAGTATTTCCAAACTTTTAGGCCTGAAAGAACCACTCTGTTGAACATTAAATTCTTCGGATCCCTGAAGAAAGGATCATTATAGGACATCATGTATTGGGCCTACTAGTTAATTCGTGTTGAAAGTTCAAAATGAAGAACACCATGATCTCAAAAATTTAAAGAGAAACCCTATCAAGCATTAGGTGTACCTCATACCACATAATACTTCGCTACATAAGTTGACATGAATAATTCACAATCCCTAAAAGACTACCTATTCGACATCAGGAGTCAAACCTAATATTTTTTGGAGGAAGGGAAGGAAGAATACAAAAATCTTGAAGGTTGGCAGGGAGATTGGAAGACTATGGAAGAAAGAGAAATGTTGAGAGTCAAGAGTCAGAGAGAATTCTTATGCCTTATCGCAAAATTTAATAAGGAATAAGAAGGAGACCTGGTGCTCAAAGTCTAAAAGTAAGGTATCAGGGATCATGGATTAGAAGGAAACTTTTCATCTTATCATAAATATAAGACTAAAGTTAGATAGAAGGTCCAATCATCAAAAGTTGAAGTGTCAAGAATCGGGGATCAAAAGGAAAGCTTAACACTTAAGATGAAAAGGTGGTAATAGGTAAGGAATAAGTTCAATCCCCGAAGTCTAAAAATTTAAGACTTAGTAAATTTTTTAAGGATTTCATCAGAACTTCGGTGATTAGGGTTCAAAATGAAAACTTGTGTCTTATTACAAAGATAAGACAAACAATAAGGGGAAGGCTCGATTGTCAAAAGCCTAATTGTTAGGGATTAGAGATTAAAAGGAATGCCTATGAATTAAGATAAAAGATAGTAAGAGGTAAGGAAGAAGGCCAATTACTGAATTACAAAAAAATGAGACTTAGACAATTTTTTAGGGATTTCATTGGAGCTTTGGTGATCGAGGGAATGAATTATGGCTTACAAAAGGGAAGTAATAAGATTTTAGTGCATGAGCATCCATGGGGTAAGGAAATCTAAATCACCAAAATCTCTAGTGCTTTTGTTCCCAAATTTTGGATTTATTTTATTTTGATTTTCTTGAAGGCATATGTGGTCAATTTTTCATTTCCCCTCTTCCAACAATTGATTTGAATTCATTTTGGCAAACAGATAAAGGGATTTGAAATTGAACGTTTGAAAATTTTAAATTATTAATATTTTAAAAACTGCTTGGGAGCCAAGAACCAATGCCTAGGCATGAATTTTCTAATTTGGACCCATTTGTAACTCCCAAGAATTTGAATTTGTTTTCCATTAGTTTTGGAATATTTTGGGTGCAAGTGCTTGAGGTAGTGGAGGTGCAAGAATGAGATAATGGACGCCAATTTAGGAAAATATTGTAAAATTGTTAGGAAAGAATAATTAGGTGGCTAAATGAATGAATCACATGCCTAGAATGGAGGAGACAGAGGTTTGAATGACATTTTGGGGGAGAGGAAAATGGTCTTGAGTCATATCTATGAGACATAGTCTTAGTAAAACTTATATAAATTTATCATTTCTAAACAAAAACAAGAATTTTCAACTGTTCTTGAAAGCTACGAAGGAGGTGCATAAAACCAAAAAAATATTGTAGAATATTCAGACAAATGAGGGAGCAGTGATAGATAGAATGTGATGGGTTTTTAAAAAAATTGTGCAAGAAAATAAGAAGAGGGCAGTGTGGAGTTAAAGAGGAAAGGTATGAAGAGTTTTCGGGCAGAGAAAGGAAGCTATAGGAAGAGACTATTGATAATATTTGAATCCTTTATGTATTGAGAAAACTATGTAATTGTTTCAAGTTGATTGAATGCAATAAAAAAAATTGAATGTGTTTGTATTTCTTTTGGTTTTGTGAGTCATTCTTATTTATGAAAGAGATTATGTTGTATTTTATGTTTGTGAGTAGTACTGGTGACTACCTTCATTGGTATTAGAGAATGTGTGTGTGCTCTTGAAAGTTTGAGTTTTATTTGCATCAGTGGCATCAGAGCGAGAGTTCCTGAGTGTGCAGGAATAAGCGTCGATTGGAGACAATTTGCACCATGACTTGAGGGTGGAGAATGTGTAGACTTTTCTTGTAGATGAATGTGCAAGTAGTAAGAAGATATTTTCAAAGGATTTGAGGAACTGAAGCTCCCATGATTGTAAATAGATTATTGAAGGAGGTAGTTTACAATAATATTGGTAAATATTAGAAGAGGTTTTTGTAAATGGATCGCCGAAGGAGGCAGTTTACATAAGTAAAACTCAAACGTTTGAAGATTTGTGTTGCTAAGGCATGTGAGGTCTTGAAAATGGAAAAGAGAAAGAGGAAAATATTTTTTTCCATCAGATGGATTCTAAGGATTCCCATACTAGATAAAACTATAGAAAGGCTTTGGAAAATAATAGAAAGATAAATGATAAAGATGCAACATATAGATGAAATGAGAGTAGAGACTGAGAGGAGGAAACAAGAGAAGAGAAGAATTAAAGATAATTTTTATTATATTTCTAATGATGTTTTGAATGCAGGAAAGAAAGAGGATGCAATAGAGTGTCATACATGTGACATTGAGGAAGAGGAAGAGGATGAGTACAAAAATATTGAGGAACCTAAAGCTAATGGATGTCTATTGGAACACATGAAGGACGTGACTATAATGATTGTAGCGGAAAAAGAGAGTTATTTATAAAACACCTATGAAGTTGAGAAGGATGATTCACACATTCAAATTGAAAGAGAATGGGATCAACTTATTGTAGAGGAAGCAAAAGTTGCAATAGTGGAGGATACTGAGGTAAAATTTAATTTTGAGAAATGTTGTTGTACACATCTAAAATGGTCACGGTTAATCAAACCTATTAATTAATTAAATATGAATTATTTAATTAATATTCTTAAGTCATCTACATATAAATAAATTTAATTATTTATTTATATTGTTCATTTTTCCAATTCTTCTAATTTAATTAAATAAATAAGTTTATTTAATTATTGCTATATTCCTCTTAATTAAATAAACAAATTTCATAATTTATTTATATTAATTATCACAAATTTAAATTCCAAATTTAAATGATATTCTTCTTTTCTCCACAATTAAATATTTCCAATATTTAATTAAACGCTTTCTTTCTAATTATTTATTCTTTTCCACATAATTAAATATTCTAAAAATATTTAATTGAATGCTTTATTTCCTCCATAATTAAATATTCCAAAAATAGGTATGTGCAGGATCATGATGGGTATGTGGCTGGCGACTTCTTTTTTACCCAAAATTGATGAAACGAAAAGGGTTTTTAAAGGAGATTTTTAGCTTTCCACCAATATAAATTATACTTTAATTTGAATTTAATAAATAATTATTATTCATTTTCTATTGAATTATAAATAAAGTGTTGATTTTTAGGTTGATTGAAAAATATCTATAGCTTTCAAACGGTACCATATTTTTTGAATCCAAAACATGCATCACATTCTATGCTTCACATACTATAAGATTAAAAAATAAAAAAATGAATTTCATGAAGTTTTGATCAAGTTAAGGTGGTCAGACATACGAGTCGGTATATTTTTTAAAATTTGTCATAAAAAAATTATAATTAATTATTTACTTGGAAACAAATTACAAAAAAAAGTGCATCACATTGGGACATGAGTCCTCTACTTATATCTAAAATATTATAACAAAATATTATCATTTTAATGTGGTTAGGGTGGTCAGATAGAGACCTACTTCTTATTTTTTCCCTGAAATTTAAGTACTATTGTATTGAAATTTTAAATTTTCACCAAATAGATTTTTATTTTTTGTAAATAAACCGAGTAATTTAGACACTAAATTCAATTTTCTAAAAATTCTATTTTTACATATTTTTGAAATAATATAGATAACTTATTCAAAATTTTATGTCAAGATGTCCAACTCTGATCTTTTTGAATTTTTTGCCACTTAAGGGCCTGTTTTTTCCATGATGATCCTGCACATACCCAAATATTTAATTAGAAACTTTCTTCCTCTCAGATTTAATTAAGTATTTTTATATTTAATTAAAGCGTTTTTTATCATCTCTCACACATAATTAAATATTATTTATTTAAATTATGGAAACATCTTTCATCTTCCATCTTTCTGTCTATCTTTTTTTCAACTTCTTGATCTCTCACCATTCATCTTAACAGGTTTGATCTCAACCATTGATCCTTGCCAACTGGATTCTTGCCCTCAAAAATCTATAAATACAACCCTCTTGTGAGTTGAAAGGACACCTAGAATCTTAGATTTCATACGCAGTTATTATAGTTGCATTTCAATATTATCAGCATCATAGCATCTTAGCATTTCAATTTCATAGCATAAATCATATAGTCATGCACAAGCATTTCAAATAATCTCATTCTCCTAAGCTGCCATTTCAACAAGCTGCTGCTTACACAACTGAGAGCCATCACCTTTAATCAAATCCTAGGAGATAGAGGATGATGGGATGACTTTGAAGAAGCTATTAGAGTTTGCATTTATGTTCTTTAATTAGATTTCTTTAATATAATGTCTTATCAGTGTGTTAGTTTACTATTTGATTAATCCACTTATTCCAACACACATTTTTGGCGCCCACCGTGGGGCATCCCCCCATTTTTAATATTTTTATTGCAGAAAATTTTCTGGCAGGTGCCAGGTGATGGACTCGAGTCATGCTTCCGTGCATACAAGCTTTCTTTTGACTCATCCCAGGACTGTTTCAGCACATCCCCGAACTATTTCGGCGCATCTAGA
This sequence comes from Sequoiadendron giganteum, assembly GCA_007115665.2. Classification (NCBI taxonomy): domain Eukaryota; kingdom Viridiplantae; phylum Streptophyta; class Pinopsida; order Cupressales; family Cupressaceae; genus Sequoiadendron; species Sequoiadendron giganteum. The sequence goes on from CM021108.1 coordinate 195,249,787, forward strand.
GATTGTTTCGGTGCATCCCGAGTTTGTTTTGGTGCATCTTGGGTCTATTTCGATGCATTCAGGGACTGTTTCAGTGCATCCCACATTGATCTTTCAGTGCATCCAGTAACTGTTTTGGCACATTGGGGACCTGTTTTGGCGCATATACGAGGTTTGTAAAAAAAAAATTTCTCAACACATGCAGGGGGTTTGTAATAGAAATTTTGATTTCGACGCCATCTGCGGACAAAAAAATATTTATTTTTGTTTTTAAGGCAAAATGAACCAATCCTAGGATAGAAATTAAAAATCTAGAATCTATCAATCCTAGGGTAGTCACCACACACTATTTTTGTACTTGAAATGAACCCCATGCCTATTGTGAAGAAAAATCTTCACTTAGATTAGTTCATTGTCATTTGGTGCTATAAAAAGAACATTGTTTGCTTTGTTTGTGGCAATAGGTCTATGCTCTCCCCTTAACTGCGTGACCAAAATACCAGACTGCCTTTTTATTCTTATGCAATGTTTATGCTTTATTACATCCTTTAGAGGGCCTGCCATAGTGGGAAAAGGTACTCACCCTACGAGAACGACCTAAGTGGGAACAACCATAGCCAAGTTTTCCAACCCACTATAATCAAAAGCGAATTCGGAGAAAGTCCACAATTTGACAACAGTGTGCAAAGATAACCATCCCCAAAGCCTTTGTTCTAAAGGTTGGGAGGTCTCCTGAGAGAGTTTATCTGTTGCCATGCCGAACAAAAACCTTGACTATGAACCATAGTGGAGAAAGGCAGCTGAGTCAGTATCCAAACATCATTTAAATCATAGTGCAAGGGGAGGGAATAATCTTCCCCCAAGACACTCACCATATAGTCACCATAGATTGTTTTCTTAGGGGATTCGGTATCCACTTCCATCACCTTGAGTACGCACTTGGAAAAGACAAAAACACGGGAACCCTCTAGGGGGTGACATGGTTGTGTGAGTCGACGTGATTTTAAGCTATGGGTTGTGATTAATATGATGACCTATTTGACAAATTAAGAGTGAGTCTGACTGAAGTGCTTATCTTGTTCAAAACCTATGAAAATCTCAAGAACATACACTCTTTGTTTAGATTTTAGGATTAACAGAACAAATGTCTGCTTCTTTATGCTGTATTTTACACATTTAAATCAGATTAAGATCATCCAGAAATATCAAACTGTCTAAACATGTCTGTCTCAGAAGTCTAAACAGATAATTTAGCGCATCCCGGGTCTGTTTTGGCTCATTGCTGCTTTGTTTCAGTGCATTACTGCTCTATTTTGGTGCATTGCTGCTCTATTTCGGTACATTGCTGCTCTATTTCGGCACATTTATGCTTTGTTTAGGCACATCTATGCTTTGTTTTGGCACATTTGTTCTCTATTTCAGCACATCCATGCTCTGTTTCGGTGCATCTGTGATCTGTTTTGGCGCATTCAGTGTCTATTTTGGTGCATATGTTTTCCGAGCCTAGGTAACTTTCTGACATTCATAAGTCAAGTCATATTGGTCTAGTCTTTCCCATGCTCAAAGTTTGGAAGTCTACAACCTTTGCTAAGAAGTCTCTAGAAAGAAAAATTAGAAAGCCAAAGAAATCCCTCGGTTATAAGAAGTTATTGAAGAAGAGGAAATTTCTATACCAAATTCAAAAGGTCTTGCTTGAATATAGGACCTTTATTCACCATTATCATGACTATATTAGAGGTTTCATTGATGATTATGCTGTAGAACCCTTATACTCATGAGCCTTCTTTCAAAGAAGAGCCCTTTCTCAAAGGCACAACCACAGTCAGCATATTCGTCCTTCTTATATTCCCCAACTTGCAATTACGTACGCTACTCGTCCCAATCAAATTCTGTAATAAAGAACTCGAGCACATTAGGAACCCATCAAACTCATCTTTCTACAAAGCTATGATCAAACCTCGCAAAGTGAAAAATCATCTTTATTTTGGTCTTTGGTTTAATTCCCGCAAATAGGATTTTCATCCTTCCAATCAGGGAATCATGAGCTAAAGATTAAAAATCTTTTAAGTCATAGAATCTTCATTCTGTCCTAAATTTTATATCCATCAACATTGCACTATTTCATTCTTTTGATCAAGGTTAGTAGAAATTGAGTGAAGCTTATGCCTGTTGTCACAAGATCCCAAAAGCAAATAGAAAAAGATGAAAGAGAAAGTACAATAAGCAAAATCGGTGATAATAGTGAGAGGGAAGAGATCCCCTGTAATAATTCAAATACTGAAGAACTAACGGAAGAAAAGCTCCAAGAAGCCGAGAAAGATCCCTTATTCCATACTCTTATGGAAAGAGTTATAGAAAGAAACAAGGAAAGATATTTCCTTTCACTAGCTAATCAAGGAGCTAATTTACCTGTTGATTTTGACACAGAAGGGATTCAAGAAAATCCTGAAACTCCTCGTAATGATTTTAGTGGCCTTACTCAACAGATCAAGGAATTACAGGGGAAAATAAAAGAAATGCAAGGGGGCACCACAAAGAAGTATGTTTTGGATGACATAATTCCTTATCCTTTTGATAGGAGTCTTCAAATGATTCCTTTTCCAAAACATTGTGAAATCCCAAAATTTGATAAGTATAATGGGAAAACTGACCCCATTGAACATGTGAGGGATTTCTGAAACATGAGATTAGAATTCGCTCATGACGATACCTACTTAATGTGATTGTTTCCATGAAGTCTAGGTGGACAATCCATGGAGTGGCTTTCAAAGATCACTCCCCCCATAAAAACCTTTGAGGAGTTAATAAATTTTTTTATATCATAATACTCTTACAACATCCAACACTAGATAACCATGCTTGATCTTTGTAAGGTGAAACAAAAAGTAGGGGAATCTTTCACTACATTTTTGCAAAGGTGGAGAAGAGTGTTTGCTAGATACTCTCACCCTATTCTTGAAACATAAAAAAGATGGAGATCTTTAGTGATAGTCTCAATCAAGAGATGAGTTCCAGAATAAACCTTCATTGTCCTCAATCATTTGAAACATTGATTGAAAACACGATTACTATTGAAGGTGCTTTGATCAAGTGTGGAGTTCTAAAAATCGATAAAGAGGGTTCAAATTCGTACAACAACAACAACAACCATAATAAAAACAATGACAAGTCACGATTTTGGACTCAAAATAAAAATGTTGTGAATGATGGGGTAGTAGATGCTAACAACGTGAATACGAAGCCTACCATCCTTAATGTGTTAGGTGTTCAACGTAGAAATAATGTTGGAAATTATAATACCCAAGGCAATGTTTCCAATCAAGGGAAAGCAACTAATAATCATGGAAATAATTCTGGCAATAATCAAAATTCAAATATGCCAAGATCTTCATATTTTTTGAATTGACAAAGTTTCACTCCCTTGGGCCAATCTTTGGAATCCATTCTCAAAGAGTTATTAAATCAAAACGCTATTACATTTCCACCACAAAGAGACTATGAGCCTCGAGTTAAATCACCATCGTGGAATGACTCACACTTTTGTGATTATCATAGGTGCAAAGGTCATAAGAAAAACAATTGCCAAGGGTTGAAGAATATTGTTTAGGATTTGATTGATAACCATACCATCACAGTTGAGGGACATAATTCCAATAATGACCATCAAGCATTCAAAGATCCTCTCCCTAATTATCAAAAAGGAGAATCTTTGGGTGACAAGGGCAAGAATGTTAATTACATCCATGATATCATTATCAATCATATTTATACCGATGATCAGCACATCAATGCTATATGAATCAAAAGTAAGCAAGAATATCGAGAGGTCAATGCTATGACAAGGGGACAAGCCAAAATCATTGACAAAGGAAGCTCATCTAAAGTGGAAATTCCCCCTCCAAGTCAATATAATTTGGTTGATCAACTACGAAATATATTAGCCCAAATTTCTATCTTGGAACTTTTAAAGTTATCACCTCCACATAAGGACATTCTGAAAAAGGTCCTTGTTGATACAACTGTATCCCCTGATCTAGATATCAATAAATTTCAAGCCATGGTGGGACACCTGTCCTCATCCACATGTTTATCCTTTACTGAAAAAGATGACTCATCCATAACCCATCCGCATAATTCATCACTCTACTTAGAGGTCATGGTTTACAAAGCCCGCATTAGACATGTCCTCATAGATGGGGGAGCCAGATTAAACATTTGTACTTTGAAATTGGTCCTAGCTTTGGGATATTGAGAAAAATCTATAGATCCACAGAGGAAAATTACAATCAAGGCATATGATGATGAGGAAAGGACTTCCAAAGGCCTCATCATGCTAGCAATCAGAGTGGGACCTATTGTGAAGAATACCTTTTGTTAGGTTCTAGATCGGGATCTAACTTATAACATACTCTTGGGTCATCCATGGATCCATGACATGCAAGTTGTACCATCTACTTATCATCAATGCTTGATGTTTCCATATGATCAACATGAAGTAACAATACCTGCTGATCACATTAGTAGTCAAACTTGCTCTAACCTAAGAGAAACTCAAGACACACTCATCCCACACAATAGAGAGGCCTTGGCCATCTCTACCTCCAAGAACAATGAACAAGCAAGTGAAATGATAAGTAATTTTGGCACCCAGCTAAAATTGAAAGATAATGGAGTGGGAGAATATTCTTTATCTCTCTCTAATCTACCTCTATCTCCAAGATCCCATGGTCAACCATCAACATCTATACAATAGGCTACAACAACTTTAGCCTCAACTTCAGTTCCCATCATCAAGTTTAATGGGATATTTATCAAAGAAATTGAAATGGAAGATAGAGCTATCCTTGATTGGCTCTATAAAGATGAAGAAGAATTTGTACAACATATCAAGTTACCCACATAATAGTATGGAAAAGGTTATGCTATCATGCAACAAATGGGTTATGAAGGAAATGGCCCTATGGGAAAAAGGAAAGAAGGTATTGTTGAACTTGTCCAACTGAAAACAATGCACCCAACTGATAAAACTAGGTTAGGATATGGTGAAGATACAAAGGAAGAAGTAGTACAAAGAATGACTAAGGAGGAGTTAACGAATCAATTCTAAGGATTCAAGCAAACAATTCTGACATTGACTCCAATGAATACGAATGGGATGAATTCTCTGATGATACTTTCATCTCAAAGAAAAGGGTGGACGTCATACACAAATTCACACCCGCATTCTTACAAGGGGAAAGCTCAAGGCCTCTGCTTGATTATGTTCTACAAAGCGATCATGAATCAAGTGAGACCGATTCGATTCAAAGTGATACATATCATTCATAGGAGGATACCATCCTAGACCTCCCCTATGACGACGTTAACAATAACATCTTGACCCTAATGGCTAGTGACCTTATGCATCCTAATGATCCATTTCCTTTGGTCTATCCTAAACTCATTGTTTGGGAAAAAATCGCACCTATTGATGTCCCAACTTTTCCCAATGATGAAACCATCATAAAATTTCTTTGTTCCTCCCAACCCGAAACAAGTTGCACCTAGGAATCACAAGATCAGAATCTTCGATAGGAAAGTGCCAAGTTTCTCAGCTATGAAATAAATAATATAAAAGAAAGATCTAATGGTGAAAACCTAACAAAGGTAGTGTTAGACAAAGAAAAGAGAAAAATAAAAAGCGTATCCAATGGTGAAAACCTTTCAAAGGTGCCAGAGGATGGGAAAATTGAAACTATTCCAGAGCATTATCAGGAGAGGTCTTCCATTCTAATCAAACCAATAGAAGCACTCAACATAGGTTCTAAAGAGTAGCCCAAAATCTTGCAATTGGCCGCATCTCTAATAGAGGAGGAAGTACCTAGATTCACAGAATTTGTCAAAAATAATCAAATCAGTTTTTCATGGTCCTATGCGGATATGCCTAGATTAGATCCAGATCTCATCATGCATCATCTATCTATTACACTGGGGGCAAAACCTGTGAAGCAGAAACTCAGAAAAATGCACCCACATGTTGCATTATTGGTTAAAGAGGAATTAAAGAAGCTTTTGGATGTTGGATTCATCCGATCCATGGACTATGTGGAATGGACCTCCAATATCGTACCTATTTCAAATCCAGATGAAAGGATTAGAATTTATACAGATTTTAGGGATTTGAACAAGGCATGTCCTAAAGATGACTTCCCCTTGCCAAACATAGATATGATTATTGATTTGACTATTGGACATGCAATGTACTCATTAATGGATGGATTTTTAGGATACAACTAGATAAATATTGCACCAGAAGATCAGGATAAAACAGCGTTCACATGTCCTTGGGGTACCTATTGTTGGAACATAATGCCATTTGGGTTGAAGAATGTAGGAGCTACATACCAATGAGCAATGAAAACAATTTTTCATGATATGATGCATACATTCATGGAGGATTACATTGATGATCTTCTTGCCAAGTCTAACACTAGAGAAGGACATATCGATATCTTATCTAAAATTTTCAAAAAGAATGGAACAATTCAAAGTAATCTACTTAATCCAAAGAAGTGTGTCTTTGGCATGAAATCTAGGAAGCTATTAGGTTACATTGTATCAGAGAAGGGAATTGAAGTGGATCCAGCTAAGGTACAAGCAATTCTTGATATGCCACCACCAAGGAACATTAGTCAACTACGCTCTTTACAGGGATGGTTACAATCCATTCACATATTCATTGCTCAACTGGTAGATAAAAGTTTACCATTTAAACATCTCTTACACAAGAATGTTCCATTCAAGTGGGATCACAAATGCGAAGCAACATTTGATTAGATAAAGCAGTATCTCATGAATCCACCAGTGCAAGGTGTGCCTCTCATATTATATATTGCTGCCAAAGAAGTCTCTTTAGGAGCATTATTGGCATAGGAAGACAACTCAGGAAAAGAGCGAGAAATTTATTACATTAGTCAAACCCTAACAAGTCACAAGCTTAATTATACCTTCACTTAAAAATCTTGTTTAGTAGTGGTGTTCACTTCTCAAAAGTTACGACACTACATGCTCACTCATATAGTAAAGCTTGTGGCTAAGATTGAACCACTCAAATATCTTCTAAGGAAACCTTAACTAGCAGGTTGGCTAAATGGGTTATGATCCTAAGCAAATTTTATATTCATTATATAGATCGGAAAGCTATCAAGGGATAGGTAATTTTAGATCAATTAGCAAAAGCACCAATACTAGCAGAACACCCCATACACATTGATTTTCCTGATGCCAATGTATTCACAACAATTATCCAGCAGTCATGGACACTCTACTTTGATGGTTCTTACACTCAACATGGTTCAGGAGCCGAGATTCTTTTTATTACACCTCAAGGACATACGATTCAAAAATCCTATCGGCTAATGTTTCCTTGCACAAACAATGTAGTCAAGTATGAGGCATTAGTAATTGGCATAAGAATTGCAATAGACTGGAAAATCATAGAACTTCAAGTTTTTGGTGATTCACAACTTGTTATAAACCAAATTAGTGACAAATATCACACTAAATATGACACATTGATACCTTACAAAAGAATGGTGGAATATCTCAAGAAATACTTTGTTAATATCAAGTTCATATAGATTCTACGCATTGATAATAAAGCAGTAGACGTTATGGCTATAATCACCTCTCTACTTTAATTGAAAAAGAATCAAACACGGTATGATTTCCTAGTGGAACAATTGTTTTCTCCCACCCATGACAATCTTGAAACTCAAATCATTAGCCACCTAACACATTCCGACTCTCCCTTGTATGGAAAAATTTACACTTACCTAAAAGATACTATTTTACCCTTAGACTTGTCTAGGAATTAGAAACAAAATTTCATCCATCAATCATCCCGTTACACCTTAATTGTTGACATCTTATATCGACGTGGTCTGGATGGTACCCTCCTTAGATGTCTTGAACGCGATGAATCTGAAAAGGCCTTACAAGAGGTACATGGTGGAATTTGTGGGACACACTCAAGTGGACTAACCTTAGCAAAGAAACTTGTTTGATTGGGTTATTACTGGCCAACCATCGAAAAGGAATCATTCATTTTTGTGAAGAAATGTGAAAAATTTCAAATTCATGGGAATCTCATTCACACTCCTGCTAAGGAATTACAACCTTTCACCACAACATGGCCTTTCACTCAGTGGGGATTGGACTTGTTGGGTAAGATACACCCATCCTCTTCAAATGGACATAAATTCATCATTACGACCACTGAGTATTTCACTAAATGGATTACAGTTGTTCCTCTCACAACTGTTAGTGGAAAAAAAATATCTTCATTCATTTTGAACTATATCATCTACCGATATGGTATTCCCAACTCCATTATCATAGACAATGGAAGACCCTTTAAAAATCAGGATGTTGATGAGCTATGTGAAAGATTCCACATCCAACACAGATTCTCTACACCTTACTATCCACAAGGGAATGGTCAAGCTGAAGATTCAAACAAAACAATTCTAAAGATTTTGAAGAAGACAGTAAATGATGCAAGTTGTGATTGGCATGTCCAATTAATTCCAACATTATGGGCATACAGAACAAGTATTCGTACACCAACATGAGCTACCCCTTATGCTTTGGTCTATGGAGTAGAAGTTGTTCTACCACTAGAAGTTGAGACTCCCTCACTTTGAGTATCACTAAAAGGGTTAATCAATGATGAAGACTATAGAGTATCAAGGTTACAATAGTCGAAACTTCTTGACGAATGGCGTCAAACTGCAGTTAATCATTTGAAGGGATATCAACAAATTATGTCTTGTAGCTATAGCCATATAGTCAAACCACAAAATTTTCAAGTGGGTGATTTAGTTCTCAAAGAAAACCCTCATAATCAACAGGATTGGGAAAAGAAAGGCAATTTTGAACCTAATTTGTTGGGCCCTTTCATTATCATTGCAGCATACGGATTGGGGGCATATCAGTTGTCAACTGCAGAAGGGGACCTGCTTTAAGATCCAACTAGCAGCATTCACCTGAAGAAGTTTTATGCCTAAGAAAATATCAAAAACAATACAAAAAGTCCTAAGAAAATATCAAAAACAATATAAAAAGTCTTGAGAAAATATAAAAAAAAAAAACAAAAAAATACAAAAAAATCAAAAAGAGTAAAAATACAAAAAAATAAAAATAAATAAAAAATAGTTGCCCTGACGAAAACCTGGAAAACAGGTGTCTTGGTAATAGCAAAAAAATCATAAAATCAGGAAAAAGTGCAATAAAAACAAACAACAAAAATTTGGCAAACAGGCATTGTTTGTGATTTTATTTGGCTCTCTCATCTACTGGGATTCATTTTGCATATCCATCTTTTCATCGGCATCACACACATGCCTCACCATCATGGTTTACATCACATCATCTCCTTGAAATGACAAGGACCTCATCATGGCTTGATGAATTAGGATTATCCTTAGCAGTATTTGTGTCTAGCAAGAGTCAAAGTACAAGGTCACTAGGGGGCAGTTTGCTTCTTAGAGCTTTTCTAAATAGGCAAACGACAACATGTGTCTAGAATCAAAGTATCAGGAAACAACAAACTTGTCTAGTTACAATGAGGTTGAATAACTATTTGGACAAAAGAACAAATTGGATGATCTTAATCTAAATAAAAAGAATGATACACTTAAAGCAAAAAGTTGCAATTTTTGTTTTAATATTTGATGACATCATGTCTTTGGAGTGATTCAATGATGTACTAAACTAGAATCCCAAGGAAGAAGTATGATTTTTCTTTGTTTGATGTCTGTAAGCTAATCATTAGTATTATGCAAATTTTTCATGGGACATTCTCTACAATGTATCATTGATGACATTTCAGAATTTGCATCAGAAAATGGTTAACTTTTGTTTGTTTATGCAAACAATACTCAGGTCATCTTGGTTCAATTATACCTCGATGCTTGTATTAATTTGCTATATCAAACATCATGAAAGCAGTACTCAGGTCATCATTGGTGCTAACATACCCTCTGATGCTTGTACTAACTTTCAACATATCAAAAGGCTCAATGATGAAAACAAAGCACAACACGAAATGCCAACAAGGAGAATAGTTCATTTCTACATTTTAGGATTGCATAATTCATTTGCACTTCGAGGGCTGTTTGAATAGATTTTTGAGGGTTGGCCAATTCATGAATATTTTTTAGAAAATGATTGAGTATGACTAGACATTTTTTACATATCATTTTATCATTACTCATATCATTTCACCAAATCTCATTTAGGGTATCATTATTATTGCATTTACATTTTGCATCATCATTTCATATTAGGTGCATAAATCATTCCTTATCATGTCATAACATTGATATTTATATTTTGCATTCACATTCACACCATTTATCACGTACATATACATTGATATTAAAATTGCATCCATATCGTCCATTTCACATCATCATTTAGGTTATCATGTTTGTTTACACTTTACATCATCATCATCATTATCATGTTATATCATTATTCATATCATGTGCATTTCATTCATTTAATATTACATCTTCATAAATCATATCCTTTATCCATTCATCTCATTCTAGTAGGTTCCATTTTTCATCATTGCATCATATCATTTTCACGTCATTCAAAACATTCACCCTTACATCTTACATCTTGCATTCATCACATACATCATATTAGAAACATTCATCACAACACATCCTGCATTATCATACATAAAGTGAAAGCAAATCATTTACATCATCATTTGCATCATGAAAATCATACACAACATAGCATATAGAAATAAACATGGATCCATAACATAAGCATAGATTATCCATAACACATGCATAATCGAATCACTACTGCATCTCATAAATCTCATCAAAAAAAATGTCCAGGAATACAAGGATATGAAATGTTTCAAAAAGATATATCAAATACAATGGAATAATCATGCTCATCACTGAGGGGCATCTGGCCATAGAACATGGCTGCTGCTGCCTCCTGAGATAGTAGGTCTTGATGGATCTATGCTCCTAGAAGCTCTGACCTCTCATCTGAAAGGCTGACCCACACTCCTGGTAGCACTCCTAGAATGGCTACGTGAATGGGTCTGAGACCAAGTACCCGACTGTGTGAAGGAAATCCTCCTATCTGGTGGTACTGCCTTGAAATACCTCATCCTATAATACTCAGCCTCCCGAGTAGTCTCTATTCCCTCTGCAACAACCTCTCCAATCGAGGTGCTCTCCACTGACCTGAGAAGTCTCTTAGCTACTCCCTCAGCCTATACACATCTCTCTCTGAAGTTGTCCCTCTCAGCCATAAGTTGTGCTACCTGTGGGTCAAGAGGTGGTGGCTATGCAAATTGTGCCTGCAACTGACTAATCATTCCATAAGTGTATACCAACTGACTCCACAAAGTCTGAATCTCTGCCTGCAACACATCAATTTGTCCCTATGAGGGAGCCTTGATAATAATCCGGGGAGCTAAAGTACTTGGCTGGTCCATCACTCTTGAGTTCCATGGCCTCATCTGGAAGGGCACATCAAAGAAATATATTTGTCCTCCGCCCCCACCACCTCCGTCATCCCCACTGTCATCACTGCTATCATCCTGGCTTCTAGAATCATCCTCCTCATCTCCCTCCTCATCAATATCCATGGTCGTGGAATCCTCTGCCCCTGCCTGAGTCTCTCCCTGTGGCTACCCTACTGATGCTTGTCCCTACCCTCGTCCTCGCTATATAATCAACCCTCCCAATAATGGGGTAGGCTCCTCTAGACTAGTAAACCTCGAGAATGGATGTGTATAAAAATATGTCGCATACTCATCGGTCATCCCCGCATCTATAACCTCTGGATGAATGGCCTGATGTGCTGGCTGTAACTCTAAATACTCTGCTCAGGCTGCCTCAATGGTCACAATGGGACCCCACTCTGGTATATCCTCCTGGAACCTGGCATAATGTGTCACACCCTATGGCATCATCTATACTAACCCCAGCTGCCTCAAGACTCTCATCACCAGAAACTGCTCAATAATGTAGGGGGTTCGTCCAATCAAATATTTGGATCTCGTAACATAGGGAAAATCTAAATCATCTATGTCCCACGAATCACAATCTATATAGGTCTCCAGATGACTGTATCTAGATCATCTGACACACATCACCAATACTCCAACTTGCCCAACCTTGGCTGGACAAGAGGCCTTGTGTATGCATAGACATATGGGAACCCAAGGGGACGATCCCTCCGCACAATAGGACATGTAATAGCAAATTGCTCCCATGCAAATATCTGAAGAAGAGTAACTCTGCAGGAGAGACTATTCCCATTTGTATACACGACCTAGTAAGATCATGGTACAGATGGGAAATCATACATGATCCCCATGCATATCTGGTCCCATGGAGGAGAATATCCTCTAGAATCCTCCCCCAACCAACTGATAGTCACTTTGCCCTATGATCAAGACAAAGAAAACCACCAATCATACCTACTAACACTGACGGTAGTGGGGCATAGCTCGATACCATATCCTTCTAGGAAATCTCATACCCACCAGCATGAGAATCCTGGAAGACTCGTCTCAAAGCATCGGTCCCTCCAATCTCCTTGTGATCATAGATCACAAGCTCCCCAACTACCAAAATACCCAGAATCCTGTACATTGTGATCTCTCCTATTGGCAGATAAAAAGCATTATGCTCATTGTGTCATCTCTCTACCAATGCAATCAACAGACCCCTGTTGACCTGATACTATGGGATCCTCAACAGTGAACTCAAACCATACTGGTCTATCACCCCCAAATCGTCTTGCGACAATCGCGGAATCATCTCCCATGTATAGGGAAATCTCTCTCTAATGTGGAGGAGGTTAAATTCCTCCTTTACAAAATCATCAAGCAATCATAACAAATCAGTCAACAAATAATCTCTACTCCAATTAGTACATCAAGCAAGCTCAATCTAGATCAACACTTATTTGTTTTTCATATCGAATGGAAACAAATATATCTATCATTTCTACTATTTTTTCTTCATATCGCATGAAAGCAACTTTATCAAATCATTTAATCTACTATTTGTTTTTCATATCACATGGAAATAGATTTAACAGTCAACATGACTCAATATCTATCTATTTGACTTTCAATTGGGAAATAAAATCTATCATTACTATTTATCTTTCAAACAGGAAATAAAATTTATCAATCTTATTTGTTCTTCAAGCACGAAGACAAGTTTCTCAAATCAATTTAATCTACTCTTGATGTTATCCAAAAGCATAAAATCAGTTGTCTAATCTAGCAAAAATCATCAAACACTTCTCACAGTTTCTTCAAACTTTCAAAATCAAGAAAAATCCATGGATGCGCCACTTTACACCATGGATGCGCTAAAACAGAGCTGCCATGTGCAACTCCATCAATGCATGACTCTATCTACTCTATGTGCTAAAATAGACCTTCTATGCGCTAATCCCCCTATGCGCTACTCTATCTACCAGATGCGCCAAAACAGTCATCTTATGCACTATTTACCCTATGTGTCAATCTAGCATCCTATGCGGGCAGCATTCCTACATGCACTACTATAGGTACCCTATACTATAGGTACCCTATGTGTCATTCTACTATATGTGTGCTTGTTTTATCCCTATGTGTGAAACTGGATGCATGACTTTATCTACCCTATGCACCATACTATGGCTTGTATGCACTAAACCGGGATGAGAAAAATCTAAAAATTACCAAAAAATGCAAAAAATCATCAAAAAAATTTACGAAGAGGATCAGGTCGACTTACCAGAGGTCCGTATGCAACTAGTCTTTGATACTGGCGGGCTTACTCAAATCTATGGTGTTCATAATGGATCGACATATAGTTTTCACCTCTCAGAGCTCTAAAAATCACCAAATGTTACTGTTCAAATGACAATGACTTTTCACCTTTTTCACCTTTTAAGGGGGTAAAAGTGTGAAAATATTCAAATTTTTGAAAAAAAAAATGCTATTTCGAGAGCTTAATCACTAATTTTCCTCCAATAATCATTTCGATTATTTCATCAGGTGATTTATCTCTCAAGGGGGCATATAGCATCGATAATTCCTAAAAATTCTAGGGCAAAATTCTTTGAAGCAATGCGTAAAACACATCACTTCAAAGAGGGGAAAAATGTACACATCTAAAAATGG